>ML978285.1:50878-83459 GCA_010015745.1 Setomelanomma holmii
CAAGACCACATCCAGACAAGACCACATCCAGACAAGACCACATCCAGACAAGACCACATCCAGACAAGACCACATAATACTATTCCCGACAAGCCACTGGTAGCAAACCATACGCAAAGGCAGCAGGCTACCTAGGCAGTACGTGAATACGCAACCAAGGCCTTAAACATCACATCTAGCCTGAAGTTCAGCCTTGAAGAGTGGCATTATCTCTTGGCTTTGGACTGAATTGTTGCAGCGATGGACCCAAGATGTCTTCTGGAAGAATGTAGAGAGCAATAATGCTTACAGTGCTCCTTACGGTATTAAGAATAGATAGACATGCGAAAGAGATTGTGAATAATGCAGCGAGGCACTCAAGATGTATCCTTGCGCATTTTGCATGTCGCGAAAAGAACCATTTCTTCTGGAAAAAGCAATTGCTGTGCGAGAGACGCAATCCAGAAATTCCTTCCTATAACTCACTTCACTTGGAGGAAAGAATGCTTCTCATTTTGCGGCGTGCCGGCTCTTCGACGTTGAAGACGATAATACGTATGTGAATGATCTCTAGATGCATGTGTTCCAGGCACCAGATTCTTAGCGCGTAGCACTAGTGCCGGTTCTGCGTCTGCGTCATACCATCCACATGCATGATTCTTCTCCCTCGAGCGAGAGTTTACTACCTCTCGCACCTCACCGCGAGACTTGTTCTATCACCTGCAAGCAATATCCGTGCTCTTCTCGTTCATTCTTACCTTGCGCGTGCCTTGTATATCTGGCGCGCCGTATCCTATAACCCCACGCAACTGCTCAACTACTTTAGCGAACCACACAACTCAACTTCCCGAACCACATCACGATACACGACCGACACAATGAGCACAGGCGCCAAGAAGCGAATTATGAAGGCAAGCTCTTCTTGCAATCTCAAGAAGAAGCAAGCTAACGCCGCTGCAGGAGTACGGCGAGTGCATGGCAGACACGCCTGCAGGCATGAAGATCAACTTTGACGAGCAGAACATAACTAAGTGGGAGGTGATGATGGATGGTCCACCGCAGTCAATCTATGCAGTATGTCTGCAAGCGCTGGGTGCGCTGTCATCAGAACTCGAACCAAATGCTGATGTGCGCAGGGCGGACACTTTAAGCTCGACATAGCCTTTCCGAACGAGTATCCCTTCAAGCCGCCGGTCGTCAGCTTCCGAACCAAGATCTACCACCCGAACGTGAGCAACGACGACAAGGGCTCCATGTGTTTGGGTCTGCTGCGTCCCGATGAATGGAAGCCGCCAAACAAAGTCGTGGCCGTGTTGCGCCTTATCCAAACACTCTTGATCGAGCCGAACCCAGACGACGCAATCGAGCCTTCAATTGCGAATGAGTACCGCGAGAACCGCAAGGAGTTTGAGAAGAACGCAAAGGACTGGATCAAGCGGTATGCGAAATAGAGTTGGGAACACAGGCATGGCGCTGTGGTCATGATGGGTGACAAATTTGCATATACAGGCGTTCGGCGAGAATCGCATCGGGAGGGAGCATGCTTCACCGGTCATGGGCAACGAAGCAATGTGTATACGCACAAATGAATCTACAAGCTTTACCAGCAGCTAAATTGCTTCACATTTTCGGACATTTGCGTCGGGTAGAGGTGCTCGGACCCTTGAAATGAAATGAGTGTGACCCAACATGTCGTCATAAGCAAATCTCCTGGGACCAAGCTCGAGTATCGGATCGGGAGATGAAAGGGCTGAGCGAGCGGGCGTTCACCGCAGAAGAAGCCTAGCCGCGATGAAGAAGTTGATGTTTTGGCCCGTTGCCGGTGGCTGCACGTGGAAAATGCTCGCCAGTAGCAAGCACGAGCTCTACTTGGGCTCCGGTCAAGTCATCATGCTGGGCCGTTAGTTTGCCGAGTCAGCTACCAGTCAGTGTTTTCGTCAATGCAGCAACTCTTTTGCGACGGGCAAGCAACACATCCATGAGGTGATGTTCCCATCACGTAGAAGTCGCTGTCCCGAAATGCCCCAAAAGCATAGCTCGTGTGCAGCGGAGAGGAACACAGGTGGTGCTCATCTCTTAACCAATGGAAGACTGCGGAAGAGGCGCCTGCAGACCAAGGCAGCCCTGCCTTATAACGGTGCATTAAGTATTTTGATGTGTTCGATTGGTCAAGTCACGCGTTAAGTTCGCGAGTTCTGTTGTTAGCTTTTGAAGCGCTTATGCAAGCCGAGGAAAAAGGAGCCGTTTCATGTTGGACAGCCCGAGTCTCGCAAGCATCAAGCCTCCCTCGGCCCGCGCTTGTGACCCAGTTTTTGGAGACGGGGGTGAGATGGGAATGCCGCAAGCCTTGGCGCGTAACCGTGCTGGAATCTGAGCAATCCACCGTCTCAGGACGGGCTCTAGCAAACCTTCAGCATCCTCCTCCTCACCACCGTCTGGACAGCCACGAGGCACATTGGCAACACTCGCTCCCTACTTCTTGCATTCCTTTTCTCCACCGGGTCCTGTATTGGTTTTGGCAAGGCGAGTCCTAGCACTGCCTCGACGTTCGTTACTCCTGCACAGGTTACAGAGTGCTTTTGATTCCAAACGCCGCGACAAACTCGACCACATTCACCTATCACCACTCTTGCGCCTCTCCGCCCCCACAAGCTCCGCCGCACACCTACGGACCCTTCTCTAGTCGGCCAATCTATCTGCACCTTAACCCCCGAGAATGTTACCGCGACACAGCACCACTCACGAGCTTTCTTCTTCCGCGGTCGAATGAGTGACAACCCACGTTACTCCACCGACCCCCTCCGCCCCCAACGGCGCAATGGTTGATACCTTTGCCCATGCTGGCACCACCGAGGCGTCTCTGAGCGACGATTTGGGCGCTCACGCCGTGCCAATCGCGTCCTCGAAGCCGCATTTTGCAGTGCATCGGCAACCCGAATATACTCCGCCTGCATCTCCACAGCCGCAGAACCCACATGTTTCAAAGAGGGGTTTTGGGTCTGGCCGATCTAAGCATCCGGCAAAACTGCAGATGGACACCTCAGCATCACCTGCCTACGACGGCCAGACATATAGCCCGTCCTCATCGAACAGCCCTCCGCTGCCGCCCATCGGGCTGCCTTCACCCAAGTTCCCAACCCGGCCTCGAGCGCCCTCACTCCTTCGCCATGCTGCAACCCCGTCGGCCTTCCCAATGAGCAATGGAAATACGCGAGCAGATCAGTCTGCAGCATCACCTATCATGGCTCCCGCAATGGCCCGGCAAGGCTCAGGCCCCGGTTCGCCCGATCTGCGCGCAATCTTTAACCCTCTGGCGAGCAATCCCGTGCATCAAACTGCACACAATTGGGACTCGTTACCAGACGACGACTCTAACATCATCACGCGATCCCGTGGTCTCACTAGCTCTTCACAGGCAGGCTTCCACCCACCGTTACGGTCCGTCACGTCCATTCCAGACTACGGTCAGCTACGGACGAACGATCGTGCCAACCTCTCGGGTACCTACAAACCAAACCGGGGTGTTCCGAATTGGTCTCACACGGATTACTACCCTGCGCCGCCCCGTCACTTCCGTAGTGAAGAGCCCAGAGCAAGTTCCAGGTCAGGCTGGACAAATGCTTCGTCAAGCATACTGGAGGCTGGCGGGACAGAGAGGAGCAGTATCGTGACCGCACGAAGCTCTGTTGTTAGTGAGCGGCAAGCGAGTGTCTACTCGAGAGACCACTCGAGAGATCGGCTCAGAGATCGTGATGATTCACCGGAAACAATACAGACTTCCGACGTGCCCGAGGACGACTACAACATGGACGCTGTAGATGACGTAATCGATGCGTATTGTTACGATGAGGACGATGATAAAGACTCCGAGGATCGTACGAACCAAAGCGGCTACGGCGGACTCAGCTCTTCACCTACGCCCCTTGATTCGGAACCACCAGAACTTTCGCAAACACCTTCTCGCGATCTTGACTCCTTGAGCTCGTTCCACTCATCCGACCGGCTCAAGGATTGGGATGAGCGCCCGCTGTCCTCTCTGCACGATGCCTCCGATAGCAGTCTAGATCTGTTTGCCTCGCCACAGAAGCCGTTGCCAATTGACCCTCCACCCGCCACTATCTATTCCGACATATCAAGTCCGCATCAGAATAGACCAAACAAGAGTGATTTTCCCCATGCAGGCATTCCACTTCATCAGCATGCAGGAACACTTCACCAGCTCTCCGACCTACCCCAGACACAACGGATCAACCAGCAAGAGAATCAGCGGGAACGGAGCGCGATGCAGCGCTCGAGTGAAGAGCTTCCCAGGCGAGCATCAGTCTCGGTACAGAAACTGGCGTTCGGCGTTCCTAGCAACAATGCCCGCTTGAATCAGATGCCTCTTGCGTCTCATCCACCTGGTGGCCGCCCCGCGAATCGCTCGCAGATGACCACAATCCAGCGCGAGATATCGAAGCTTCCTCAGCTACCGGTGAACAAGTCCAGGTTGTCCCGACAGGATTGGGCCGATATTGACGCGTATTCGAAACGACATAGTAAGCGGCCAAGTAACACGAGAACTATCTCGACAGACTCGGTCATGGGCAAAGATGCAGCTGCTGGACTCCAATCGCCCCCACTGAAGAAATCAGAGCCGCTGCCTGAGTTGGACGAAGATGAGACGATCCCCCGACGCGCATCGACGAGCGTCTACGATAGGAAGAGTGCTTTGCTAAATTTGAGCTTGTTGGCTTCCACTACCACGAATGGATCAAAGCCAGCAACGGGACGTGGGGCACCAACGAGTTCAAATGCCAAGCAAAACGCTGGGACCACTCATTTGCGAAAGGCGGCGAGCCCGGCAGAGAGGGACAGGTACGGCTTCAAGAAGGCTTCTGACAAGATCAATGTCCAGCAGTACAACGCCTGGAACGCAAAGTATGAAGAGCACATATCCCGTCGGAGGAATAAATGGGTCGCCTTGATGTCCAAGCAGGGTCTGTCGACCACTGATCCTACCAAATTCCCTGATATGTGCGACAAAGTCAAGCGATACGCACGGAAAGGGTACCCTCCTGAATGGCGCGGAGCGATGTGGTGGTACTATTCTGGTGGCCAGCACACTATTACACGAAAAGAAATGGTGGGCCTTTACGCATCGCTCGTCGCTCGGGTTCAGCGAGACGAGCTCAACAAGGACGACAAAGATGCTATCGAGCGAGACCTCGATCGGACATTCCCCGACAACATACACTTCCGCCCAGAACCGGCGACCGACCTCCTAGATGGAGAGTCAGATGAGGAGCCTCAACTCATCCAGGATCTGCGAGAAGTATTGTCTTGCTTTGCGCTAAACAATCCCAGCATCGGGTACTGCCAATCGCTCAACTTCATTGCTGGTCTCCTCCTTCTCTTCATGAAGCAAGATAAGGAGCGGGCTTTCATCTTGCTCACCATCATCACCCAGAACCATCTTCCTGGTGCACATGCCAGAAGTCTTGCGAACACCGAAGTGAATGTGCTCATGATGTTGATCAAGGACTACCTTCCAAAAGTCTGGACGTCTATCAACGACACGGATCTCATCAACAGCGGGGCTGGTTCAAACGCGCACCCTAATTCCAAGTTCCAGAGACAACCCACTGTCGCCTTGTCATGCACTTCCTGGTTCATGAGTATCTTTGTCGGTGTGCTTCCAATCGAGACCGTCCTTCGAGTCTGGGACACGTTCCTGTACGAGGGACCACGCGCATTGTACCGCTACGCCCTCGCCATCTTCAAGCTCAGCGAGCCAGAGATCCGGAAGTATCGCCCTAGCGACCCTGAGATCTTCATGATTGTCCAGAACCAGCCGCGGACGTGCCTGGATCCCAATGTTCTCTATGAGCTTGCATTCGTCAAGAAAGGCTTTGGCAACCTGTCCCAGGGTGTCATCGACCAGAAGCGACTTTTCTGGCGCGAGCAGAATCTCATTGCACACCAAACAAGCGTGCGCAGCAATCGCAACAACCGCTTGGGTCCACCTCAGAGGGATGACGAGACCGATAACGACAGCATGAAGAAGAGCATGAACGGCCTGCGAAGAAAGGCCTCCAGAAAGTTCAGAAGGATGAGAGGGTAATCAGCCTACCTCTATACAACACATTCTTGGCGACATGTATTTTTTTCTGTTTTTGATACACACATCACGGCCGATTGAACCTCAAAACATAGCGAGGAGTTGATTTGAATTTTTTTGTATAATACTTAACCATATACCCCGTTTGTGTGGGCGGCGAGTGGGATGGACATTAGCAGGTAGAAATAGTTGCGCAGAGCACAGTGCTTGGCTTTAAGCTGGAGGACGGATGGGTTAGGCTTGTTGGGTAATGATCACGATGTTATGACCCTTCAACTATTCCTCTTGATTTATGCAAGATGTGGTACATTTCTTCTTGGTGCCAATGCCATTCCCAAGGACGTGCTTTCAGCCTCACATTCGAGCATACAAGAAAAGTCTCCTGGCAATTTTTTTACTAACATGCAGGGCTGAGAAACTCGAGATTCTCGTGCTCTTTTTTTGGGAATCCAGGAAACTATCGTGCTAACGCTGACCCTGCCGAGATGGCATCGTACAACCTCATGAGGCAAGGGAGAGTTCTAGGGGTCCGTGCATCTTACTCCATGCGTGAAAGCGCCTGCGAGCTCAGCCGCTCTAAGTGAGTCACATTCACATGATCACGCGTCGCGGAAGTCTCGCCGACTTTGTGTGGATCGAATCTCGTTAAGTCATGAAGCGCACATATTCAAAAGTCGCGTTCGCGATGCGCTTGAGTGCTATGTCTGTTCTGTCGAGGTAGCAACTGTTCACATACGTCATTAGCCAGCTGTGTTGTCATTACAAGGCAGCAGGCATGTCCCATGTTCTTCCAGTGCGCCAAATCAACATTGCAGCCTTAGTTGCCTGACTTGCTGCCCGTCCAACCACAGAGCCCGACAACGCCATTGACGAATAAGAGTCTTGTTGTCCATGCAGGTGTTGCACTGCCGCCCCGTAGGCTGCAGGGGTGAAGCTTGGCAGGGCTAATACTGGCTTCCATATAAGCCCAGCCTTCCCCCACAGGTCAGGCTTCACGCCTCTCAGACAAGCCTCAGCTCGACAAAGAAAGTGTGTATCTCGCGATACACATTGAGTTCCTCGGACCAGCACTTTTGCCATCAAAAGCGCCAATTCGAGAGCTTCCAGAGCTTCCATATTCAGCGTCACCTGTCACTCATTAAAATTCATTCGCTAACCAAAACGATTCGTTTCTTCGCCAACATGTTCGGAAAACGTTCATTCGCTAGTTCGAAGGATCGCTCGGGCAAGATAACTAAACAGCCGAAGAAATCGTTCCGCGATGCTTCGAAGATGAAGATGGTCGAGAAGCAGGATATTCGAATGCAGTCTCGCAAGGACAGTCCGATGATGGAGAGCGCGTCGCCAAATCTCACTGCGGCCATTGTCACAGTGTGCGTTGGTCGCGATCAACGATTGTTTGCAGCCCACGAAGATGTGCTCTCTCATTCGCCCTTCTTCGCAGATATGCTACGAGGACAGTTCTTCGAATCTTCTGCGAATCGACGCATCGACCTGCCGGACGAAGAGCCTGAGGTTTTCTCCTGTATCCTTGAGTACCTCTACAAGGGGGATTATTATCCCACTTTGACGTTCGACAAGCGTCGAGCGACCTGGATGCTTGAGGGAGCTGTCAGCTCACCGGACCCAAATAGAACCGACCGGGGCTGCTCTGTTGAGCCGACGCTGTTCCACTCAGGTGTTGGTGACGTGATTCTACGCGATACTGCCATATATTGCGCAGCTGAGCGGTACCAACTCAGCGAGCTCAAGAAGGTAGCTCTGCGCAAGCAGGGTCTGCAGTCAGGCATCGAAGTGGGAGTCATTCTACGATCCGCCCGCTATGCCTATGAAAACACACCTGAAACGGACTCGGCTCTCAGAGCGCATTACCTCGCCCTGATCATCCGCAGCCGAAAAACTTTTAAGCGCAGCGGAACCATGCAGATGGAAATGGAAGTGGGGGGAAAGATGTTCTTCGACTTGTTCGTAGCGATGTGTAACCACGTCGATGACCTCAGCCACCCCCTGGGCACGCCCAGGACTATCTGAGGCATCCCACTTCGCCGAACCTGTTGCAAGACACCCGCAAACATACACAACCGGAGTTCACCAACTTGAACAACTTCACAACTCCAAACTCAACGCAAATTGCCAGCAAGCGAAGTATGCACCTCGCTCTCTCACGGACAAGAAAAACCAAAAACATGTGATGGATTGATTCCATCAATGGCTTTCGTCGGCGTCGGAACGGCTGGTTGTATGCATTGTTATTCCACTCCTACCTTGTCTCTTTACCCCGTGAAGTTTGCTCATCCCTACCACGTCCCTCCCCGAACCTGTATCACCTATCTATTTCTTCTACCCCTTCTGCTTGCAGAGGAGTACACGACGACATTCGAAGCTGCGTTTCCTTTGTTTGAGTTGGTGGAAATGGAATGGAGAGGTGTTGTTGATAGGCTTGGAGCGCAGGGACAACATTTCCGGATGCATGGTAATGCGATGGTCGAGATGGACCGTGCTGGAAGAGTTTCTTCCTAGAGAAGAGCTCATGTCGCGGGACAGATTGACTGAGACCGCTGAATGGACAGATTGGCTGTGGAGGATGTAGCGGCGTATAATTTAAACCCGGTCGCCGCTATAATCAGTGCTTCCCGTAGTGATGATTCCATGTGATGTCTTGTTTCAGTGCTACGAAGTTCTCTTAGCTCTTGATCTAGAAGCCGAACTCGCCTATGCAGTATCTCGTTGCTCAACAAGGAACACAGCATAATGGTGAATCTATGTTCTACTGCATACAAGAGGCCTGGTCTACGAGATATCCCAAACGCCGTCGCACGAGGCTGAGTTATATTCCGACCTCGAATGCGCCATCGACGAGGCCCCAGAACTCCTCGATCACCTCCTTCTGTCCCTTACCTCCCCTTACCGCAAAGTAACGCCTCTCGTCTATCCTTGGGTTCCAATTTCCAGGATTCGCGTCTACCATCTTCCCACCTGACTCTGTCAATATTACCCAACCAGCGCACACGTCCCAAGCCCAACATCCTGCCTCCCAATAGATATCTAACCCGCCGCTTGCAACTCCGCAAAGGTTCAGGGCAGCGGATCCAAACGATCGCAGACCATGTACCATACCTCCGCCATCCTCCTTAGTCGCTGCTAATCGCTTGAACGTCTCGTTCTTAACCTTGAAATCATTCCCTGACCTGTCTGATCCCCACTCCACCGCGACCAAACATGAATTCAGTGTCTCAAGCGGAGTAGGCGGCGATAACGGGAGCTTATGTGTTTGATTCAGATACGCGCCTTGTCCTTTGATCGCAGAGTATAGTGTTTGTGTGAAAGGGTTATAGACGATGCCTATTGTGGGCTCGAGATCGACGGCGAAACCGAGCGAGATAGACACGTATGGGTACCGATGTACGAAGTTCGTCGTGCCGTCTATCGGATCGCAAATGAATGTCGGAGCAGCTGTGAGCTTGTTGCCGGGCTTGTATGTTTCTTCGCCCATGAATGGGAAGTCTGGATAGCGTTTGCGCAGGGATGTAGAGACTAGGGTTTCGACAACACGATCGGTTTCGGTGACGAGATCAACAGCTTTGGCATATTAGACTCTCTCCTAGACAAGGCTGTTTATGTTTCGAAGCTTACAATTCTTCTTTGAGCTTGCGTCTTCAGTCGTGGGCTTTGCAGCGACAATACGCTCTCCAGCCTGTTTGGCGATGGAGATCATAAAGTCATGGATCTCTCGAAGGTTGAGGTTTGCCATTGTGACTTGTGAGAGTATATGAGACCCGCGAAAAATAGAATTGAGTGATGCTTCTACAAAAGTCTGGAGCTCCAACAGCTTCCAACGTCACAGGTGGCTAGTGGGCCCCTCGGCGGGGCAGGGTCCATCGACACAGATCTGCAGGGACCACCACGTGGGGTCCACGCCAGGGCAATACGCACCTTCGAAAGGAACAACTCTTAGCAAACATCACCTCATGCATCGAAGAAATGTCCATCAAGAGCGCCGCGCTGCACGTGGCCGATGAGTGATTCACAAAGAAGATACATTGCCGCTTTTCATATAGAACGAATTATTCGAAGACGACGCGGACAAACGCACACGTTCCTGGCACGAGGGTAATTGTTACCATTATCCATCAATGTATCGTACAAGACTGAAGCGAAACGACAAGGCAGACAGGACATTGCTGATGTTATCTATTGCTGATGCTATCTATTGCTGATGTTATCTATTGCTGATGTTATCTATTGCTGATGTTATCTATTGCTGATGTTATCTATTGCTGATGAAGTGCCTATGGTGCAGAGGTTGCAAGATTCATGGAAAGCAGAAAAATGTTCGTCAGTTGAAAGTCGAATCATGCCCTTCAAAAGGTCTTTCTCCCAAGAGTGAGCGGCACCATTTTAAGCCTCTTTTGCTGTGTCCACATAGCTCAGGGCCTTAGCTTCAGGCGTAGATCGAAAGCCTGCTAATTCAATGCTCTCGACAAATTTGCGGATTTCGGCTTCCTCGTCATCGGACAGAATTATCTCAAGAGCGTCCCAATTCTCTTTCAGATACTTTTGCTTCTTGGTACCAGGAATTGCAAACATCTCGGAACCTTGTTTCAAGATCCAAGCAAGAGTCAATTGAGCCACCGAGCACTGCTTCTTGCTAGCGAAGGCCTCCAGCTGCCCGACAGCTTTTGCGTTAGTCGGAAGATTCTCCTCACTCCACCATGGCATTAGCTTTGCACGAATGTCATCGGCCCCACTGACTGAGTCTTGGGTGGTGAATGCGCCGGTCGGTAAGTAAGCCTCTGCCCAGAGGAGACGAGCAGACCACGGCGACACCTAGCTCGCGACACGTCGCAAGAAGAGCAATGCCTTCGTCACTTTCGATGCTGCGCACGAAAGGTGAATATGCGGTCTAGATCGCGGCGACTTGTGCGATCTTGCAAGCCCGTCGCAGAGCCGTGGAACTTACGCCACAAAGCCTGATGTGCTTAATCTTTCCTTCCCTAGTCGCTGTCAGTCTCTGCCTCGATATCAATTCTCAAAGGATTACCAAAACTTTTGAAGATCTACCATCGCTCGCATCGTTTCTTCGACCGGCGTTTCAAGATTCACGCGGTGTGCATAGACTATGTACCGGTCAGCGTTAGGGTCTTGAACGTTGATAGGCTCACTGACATAGGTCGATACTTTCAACGCCCAACTTTGCCAGGCTGGACTCGCATGCTTTCTTGCAGTACTCTGCGGTGCTGTCTACGCCGAGCATTTTCAGACCGTCCATGATCAAGCCGAACTTGGTGGCGAGAAAGACCTTGTCCCTCTTCCCGCTCTGCCGGAACCAACGGCCTAACATTTCTTCACCCTCACCATAGATGCTCGAAGCTGTCAGTCTCAGCAACCGAGGGATGGCAGTGATCGTACTCGGAAGTGTCCCAGAAGGTGGCTCCAAGCTCAACGGCGTAGTCGAGGAACTTGAATTACTCTTGTTCATTCGGTGGTGTGCCATAGACGCCGGCTGACACGCCCATGAGACCAAGACCAAGCGCCGGTATATTTGGACCATCCTTGCCAAGGACGCGCAGATACGCTTGCTGAGAGGCCATGTCGTCCAAGTCAGATTGATGCAGTGTGGACTAGCGAGAGAATGAACTGCAGTGTAATGTGGGCAGCTCAAGGG
Source organism: Setomelanomma holmii (assembly GCA_010015745.1). NCBI lineage: Eukaryota > Fungi > Ascomycota > Dothideomycetes > Pleosporales > Phaeosphaeriaceae > Setomelanomma > Setomelanomma holmii. The sequence continues at coordinate 62,623 of ML978285.1, forward strand.
CCTGTTTTCCATACATATTTATACTTGATGTGTTCAACACCTGTTCGCACTGTTCGGACTCCTTGGCCTCTCTCAAGTCCGACATATCAGCTTTCTATGACCTTTTCGATCTCCGTAAAGGTGTGACTGGTTCGATATTTTGCCAAAACGTATGCTGACTACTCCTTCTTCACACATTCTTTCAGCGTCCAATCACCGGCCGAGAATTCCGAGCATATGCAGAACAACCTAGCTGCATCTAGTATAGCCTCGAACAAACCAGGCTTACAAGATGGATCGGTACTCACCATAACCTTCCTTCCACTGTCTCTCATGAGCGGTCAATCTGCTCGCCTCGATGCCGCACACCAGGTCCGGATGTCGGACATGCAAGTCAGTCAGCCGAGCAACAGCTAGCGATGCTTGAGGGGTACTAACCGACGACAGATCCCTCAAGTTGAAGTGTGATGGAGGCCGCCCAGCGTGTCGTAGGTGCGTCTCGACCAGGCGAACATGTAGTGGCTACGGAACCTGGGGTGATGGAGGTACTAGTAACCTTCAGTCACGGCTCGAAGTCGGATCCTCAACCCATAGCACTGGCCCTCTTTTAGCTCCAATCGTCAGGCGAGTCAGCAAAGAGGAGAGCATCTACTTCGCGTGGTATCAGCATAAAACTGCAAAGTAACTCCCGGGCGCATTTGTGACAACATTTTGGAGCTCTTTGTTGTACAAAGCAAGCATGGAAGAGCCGGCTGTTCTCAACGCCATGCTTACACTAAGCTCTGCGCATAAGGGTGGCACATTACATCAAGCTACAGCGCCGCGTGCTCAGCACAGTCTCGACGAGCGCTTCTTGTTGCAGCACTACAGCGCATCCATCAACGGTCTGGCGCCGCACCTCGTCGGTCGAAACCGATACTCGTTACGCGTCGTCCTAATTACATGCATGCTCTTCATATTGTTTGGAATATCTTCGCGGAAATATTCGCTCCGCGCAAGTTCATCTTCACAGTGGTCTATCGGTCCTTGCGTCCTTTCAGAAAGCGTCAGGCTCGACAGGAAGCACTGCTGTTACGCGTAGGCACGAATCGGATGATGAATGCATCAGGGAAGCAATGGTGCGGCTGTACGTTCAGCGAGAACTGTTCAGCCAATTCCAACAACCTATAAGCTTGAGTTTCCACCACTTGACAATACCCGCACAAGAACCACCACGTTTTCTTACTTATGACCTTGCTTGGCAACACCTGGAGCGTGTCTTCTGCCGGATATCCGAACTCACCAGCATCGGCCAGCCAGAGACATTGGAGAATGCACCAAGTCAGCCAGGATGCACACGAGCTCTGGAACAGGCTGCCATTCGGGCCCAGCTCGCGCAATGGCTCAATGTCTTCGAAGTTTCCGAACCTGACCTCGTCGCCCAGGAACCCAGTCTACGCGCCAGCAATCTTCTTCGTGGATACCACTCCATGGCGCGCATCATGGCTGCGACTTGTCATTCAAGCCCAGGTGACGAGTCAGTCTACGATAATCACATAGAGGATTTCCTCGCCATACTGACCCCTTCAATCAAGCTCTGAACTATTCGGTCTACTGCGCTCCTAAAGGACAACTACAAGCTCATCGTAGACATGTCAAGGTCAATCATCGACATGGGCTGGCTTCCGCCGCTGTACTACACCGCCCTCAAGTGTCGTGTTCGTCCCATCAGATGGCATGCTGTTCGTCTGCTCCACTGCACCTTTCACAAGGAGGGCATTTGGGATTCGAGGATCTGCGCAAGCGTTGCGCGGGCCATGGTGCGATTGGAAGAGATAGACTTTCACGGCGAGGAAGACTTATGTCTTGGCTTCGCACTGGAAGATGTTCCGGGTCCAAAGCAAGTGTCCGAGCCAATGTTGCCGCAGGAGTGTCGGATCAGCCAAGTCAAGGTTGATTTGCCTGAGGGACCTAGTGAGAGTGTGACTGTCCACTTTGAGCAGTATGGGTTCTGGCGCACGATTGAAGTTGGTATTATATGAATAGTATGGGCATCGAGGCGTGCGTGCCCTAGCCTAAGCATAGCTAGTAGCACCCATTCACATGCAATTGAATGAGCATCTTGACTAACCTCAGCGTGTTCTGTTCTCATCGATTTGTATCTACACGACACGCTGAGAATATATAGCCATAGTCTTGCCCGAGGTGTTCCTCTCCCCTCGGCGGGTGTTTGGATGGGGATTTGAATCATCGGAGGCTGCCTTTCGAGATTATTGCGAGAATCGATTGGAATAGCAAGCACTCCAACAATACATTGGACGATGACTTCTTACAGTCGAATTCGTTGTTTGCTAGTTGTTGATGTTATTCATATGCTTGTTGCGCGTCACGTGTCAGTAGAATGAAAGACGTCATGCTCACACGCTAGACAATACGTCAAAGCCCACGCGAACCGTAAACATCTGGACCTAGTAATTTCGACCCCAGATTCACAAAAGCTAGACTGTGGGTCGATGATGTATGTATGCCGAGGCATTGGCATTGTGTCGCGGTCATAAGGTGCTCGTCGTGTCTGCGCTCACGAGATTTACTAACACAGATCGTTGACTCTCACTTCTCGCAAACCTATCAATATCTACAACAATATACTACTGACTCCAGTCGAATTCGACAAGTTTAAGACTAGTCATAATGGGTTCCAAACCACACTCCAAGACCGTCCGCGGCACGCTCGACAATCCCAAAACGCGAGAAGCAATGAAGTCGGACGAGAAGACACCACAACTCGGCGACGCAACCTCTCTGAAGCCAGAGAACGACAGCCCAAAGCTACCATCAAACGACTCGGCACCACCTGCTGGCCAAGGTAACGACACCGGCGCACCAAAGGTGTCAGACATGTCTCCCAAGTCCGAAAGAGCCGCATCAGTAGAGCCCAAAGAAGAGCTTCCGCATTCAAAGAAGGTCCGAGGCACGTTAGCGAACGACAATGGCAAGAAAGTCAACAAGACGCAACTGGGCGACCCAGCGAGTTTGAAAGCGGAGACGAGCAAGAGCAGCATGGGCAGGGAAGTTGAGCGCGAAGGTGGAGATAAGTCAGGAAAGAGCAAGCTATAAACATATTTTTCAAGTTGCTAGAATATGGCAATAGCATTTGGCGGACTCGCAACACCACCCTTGACGTTCAGCACCTGACTTGTGAAGAAGAAGGTCCATCGTTGCTGCTTTTCACACTCTTTTGCTAAGTCCTCGAGATCGAAGAGCTCGCCGATGGGCATGCCGAAGCCACTTAGGAGTGTTTGGTGCATTGCTTGATCGGCAGGCGGCCAGGCCTCGAACCCAGGACAATCTCCTGCTACAGCGGCGAATTGTGAGTCCCAGAGGTATTCCAATGTTTTCGTGCTAGCTTCGAGACCAGGGTATTGAAACAGGGATTGGGCGAAGATTGCTTTCTTGGTGGGGAGTGAGGCGGTCTCGAAAGCAGTGGTGAAGCCGGTGCGAAGCAGGATGATGTCGGCAGGCTGGAAGGTGATGCCTGATTCTTCTGCGGTCTTGCAAAAGGTGGACAGTGAGATCGCATAGTGACCGAGAGGGTTGTAAGATATCCTGTTGCGACTGGCGTATGATGCAAAGTCGATCAACACACCGCGTCCAACGATGCCTTGTTTTGCCCATGCTAAAGTATGGTGAGCGATCGTTTTGAAAAGTGGTGGTTTTCGTACCATGAGTTCCTAGCCTCGAAGTCTTGCCTGACAATATTTCCACCTGTGTTAGGCCGTTGTAGAAGCGCCCGTCATTGAAGCCCCAGTGTCGTAGGCCGTCCCATTGGCTGCTTGTTTGCGTGTTGAACGTGAGTCGATCGTCCTGTCCGGGACTTAACACCAATTTTGGCTTGGAGACAAAACTTCTCACATACATTCATATTCTTTCCAAGCGCGTATATCTCATGTATCAATACCTGCCTGAAGTCCTCACCAGTGTAGTCCATTTGCTCCAATGGCCAATTGAGCCCGACCCTCATTCCTGTTCTGATCAACTTCGCGGCTACTACTGTTCTCTCAGGAGTTAGATGATTGAGAGTGCCTAGCCCATCGTCTGCTCCCCATAGGCCCCATGCTGAGTGTGGTGGGTGGGCTGCATCAAGTGGCAGCTCCGAAAATTTTGGAAATGACCGAGTCGCCTTCGTTGGAGGCATATGGTCAGCTCTAGATCTGTCTTGAGGTGATTGTAATGGATATTTGTAAAGGTGCCTCGAGAATACTATCGAGACCGTCCATCTCGCATTAAGAAGCAGAGAAAAGCGGGCACCGGATATTGAGATCCGTTCATGTTAGACGTGCTTTGAAGCAGGTTCGGTCGAGCTTTCTCCTATCGTTCTCGCTGAGATGCTATACCATTTCATTGTTAAGAGCGCTATGCGCGGAAATCTCAATGTTTGTAACGAGCTCTACTTGACACATTCGGGAGCCTTAGGTGCCATGCCCGTCACCCTGATCGGTACCGAAATTTCCAGGTGTCTATAAGTGGCAGGCATCGCTGTTTGCTTCTGCTCATGCTGGTGTCTCTGGGCATGGTTTCTAGTTCGGTAACATAATAAGAGCGCGGGTTGCGCTTTCTCGTAATCTTTGGACATTGCGTAGTCAATGGCTAGACTCGAGAAAGTGGCATGGAGAGGCTTTCCTGCAGGGACCGCGGCGTGTCTCGGTACTCAATCAGCTCGTCACACCTCGGCAGCTCCTCAACCACCACCATCTGCGCCATGGACGCCGGTAACCTACACCGCACATTCCACTCGCACACTTCTCGATGGGGGACGTAGCCCTAGATGAGCTCGCCTCCACTCCCTGGGCAGTTGAACTCATCAATGATCCAAAATGGACGCGCACACGAACGGACTCGCGACTACCGAAGGCTTCTGGCGAAGACTCCTTCTTCGCTGAAACGCTCGCCACAGATCGCACCATACAAGCATGTCTCACCCTAAGGCCTACAGAGGAAATATATGACGATCTGGCGTATCAAGAGATTGTCACATTGATACGAGTCGGCGATGGTCTCAACGGCTACCCATCCATCGCTCATGGCGGCCTCGTGGCTACTTTGTTGGACGAGGTTTGCGGAGTATTGATCGTGCTGAACATGGAGAAGAGTAAGGAGCGAATGAAAGAATCTGGTAAAGCTGGTCCTTGTTCCATGAATTACATGACAGCCTGTAAGCCAACCTGATCTGTAGATGGCTAAACCACAACGTTGACAACTCATAGACCTCAACACGATATACAAGAAACCTGTTCCGACCCCCGGCGTTCTGAAATGCACTGCGAAATTCGAGCGACGAGACGGCCGAAAACTGTATGTACGTGCTACGATTGAAAACGGTAAGGGCACGATCTACACCGTGGGCGAAGCCATGTTCATCGAAGTCAAGCCCATGATATAATGCCACTTGCGATCTGAGGAGTAGAGGCCTTCGAGTCGGTCGAGCCGGTTGCTCGTCTGACCTGCTTGATTCGATACAGTATACCTAAAAGGCCACGTCGTGTACCACGAAGAGTCGGGCCAAGTCTGCCATCAGACTCTGTCCTCATGGCAGATCGAATTCATTTGTCCTGAATCTGGGGCGGTATGCAAGCAAAGAGTCATAGATACACCCCGCGAACTATTCGATTAGACAACGAACCCAGAAGGGCTGTCAATGGAGTATTCATCAAGTATTTTGGCCCCGTTCATTCGAGACGATCCATCGACTGCTACAGCCAAAGCACTGAATGCAAGCCTGGCATTGCGAGCGCATTGTGAACCTCTGAGAAGGCCGAATTCACATCGCCGAACTCTCGTGGCACCTGCGGAGATTGCAAGCACTCTTCCGGTAAGTTCGGTTCGAACCAAACGTTGCAGTATACACAGGTTGTATGCCCCTAGAAACCGTGAAACATCTGTATGCAGGGTTTAAGGTCTAGGCGTGAGCATCTATAGCCGTTAATTGTGATTGGTGGCGTACAGAACAAGAAGGTCCATTTGCAACCACATGACTGGACACAGCCGACCTCGGGTCTTTCTTTAATCTATTCAACCCTGACCAGCTGATCTACATGGCGCTCCCCGCGGCCTTGGGGTTTCGTCCGAAAATCTGGGGTAATTTGCGCTCTCTTCATTGCGATCCTCAACATGCATTAGCTCCGAGTGCCCGTATCCAAGGATGAGGCGCTCTTGCCCGACGCCTATTTCAACGACACTCAACCCCAGAGTATGTCCCACAGAAAGGTAGACGGCGCGAGGCACGGAGTCTCTTACCCCTGCAGCCTCACAAGCTGGCAGAGAGACGATGCGACAGTACTTTGCTTGACGCCTGCAACGCTGCGCGGACCGGAGGGCTTGAAACATATGCTCTCATCAGGAAGGTTGACAGGAATCCCGACGGCCTCTTCTGACATATGTCTTGCGACAGCCTCACGCGGTTTAAATGGCTGGATCGTGACACAATCGGGAGCCAACATTACCCGGGACATGAGGCTGGACAGCAGGCACGCGCCTATCTAGACTAACTTGAAAGGTATACCAAAGGGCATGGAAGCGTTATGGTGTAACCCGAACGTCTGTTCTTAACCGTTTCGAGAGCCACGATCCACAGGACACAGGGAGCATGCGACATCGTAAGCGTGAGGACTGTATAACTGAATGCGGTACCATGCTAGAAGTCTTGCGGACCTCGCTCCCAGAACGTCATAGCATGCACTTGAGCAAGTAGCTCGTCACATGCTGCAACAACGGTTGGACAGCACTTCACGGATGTGATCGTTGTGTTCGTGCCGTCCCGGTGACTTCGGCCAAATCCAGTATAGTCACACAAGGTACTCGAACCCCCCTTCAAGGTTCGCAAATTCGGATGCGCATACTCCGTTGATACTACGACTGTAGCTCTTCGGCCTCGTCAGTATTTCGTGGTAGCGAGCACTAATCGTAGCATGACTATCCTTACGACATTCGTCTTGGGTAGTATATTCGCATACTACGCAGCGAACCATTCGGCTGAGTCTACTGTTGTACTCGATATGTCCACTATGATAGAACGAAATTACACATCACTGCCTGTGGTCGTACCCTTCGGAGCGTCCAAGCCGCGGCGGGGCGTGTAACGTCCAGCAGGGCATCCACATGGATGCTAGCAAACGAGGGCGTATGATCGGACATTCACAGGTTCGTCGAGGGCTGAGGCCGTCACCGGAGCAGACGTCAAAAGCAGACGAACGACTTTGCCTTCAAGTGACCGCGGCTTATCCTGGGTATACAAGGCTTGGGTAGTTCCTTCCACTCACGCTACTCATGATCGCGCTAAGCCAGCAAACGGGAAGGATATAGACACCACTTCGCTCCTTCTCTTCAGAAAACTCTTCATCACACTCTCCTTACCACTTCTTCCCCGCTTTTGCCCAGTCGTGCACTATCTTGTCCATCCTTCACATTTGTAGCTAACCCCGAAGTCAACCGCACACATGCGTCTGCCCTCAATTACCGCCTGCCTTTGGGTAGCTGGTGTTCAGGGTGCCGCCTTGGGTAGGTATATGGCAAGTTCATCACTTACTGACTCGTCACTCACCTTCTCGTAGCGCCATATGCTCGTCGCGATACATCTACGAGCGCACCTGCTGTAGAAAAGCGCACAACCAATGTCGCGAACGATCAACTTATCGCGGCAGCCACCCGCCCAGATGGCTACTGGCTGAACGATCTGTCCGGAAATGGCTATGCTGCCTTCAACCCCAATCCAGGTGCCTACAAGGTCTTCAGAAACGTCATGGACTACGGTGCCAAGGGTAAGTCAAGACAACACGCAAGATCCAAGGCTTTGCTAACTCGCAAACAGGTGACGGTGAGTGGCGTTTGACCTCGTGCTGATTTAGGTGTATCTAACGTTGATTGTTTATCCAGGTGTCACGGATGACAGCGACGCTTTCAATAAGGCCATTGCGGATGGCAGCCGGTGTGGCCCTTGGGTCTGCGATTCGTCCAGCGATACTCCTGCGGTTGTCTATGTCCCATCTGGGACATACCTCATTGGCAAGCCAATTGTATTCTACTACATGACCCAACTTATCGGAAATCCTCGAAATCTCCCTGTGCTCAAGGCGACGCCTAATTTGGACGCCTTGGCCCTTATTGACGCAAGCCCCTACCGCAATACTGACGGCAAGCCTGGGTGGACATCGACTAATATCTTTTTACGCCAAATTCGGAATCTCGTCATTGATGGCACGGCTGTTGCACCGACTAAAGGGTTTCAGGGTATCCATTGGCCTGCGTCACAGGCCACAACCATCCAGAATGTCAAGATCCGCATGACACAGTCGGACAGCTCAGTACACGCTGGTATATTCGTTGAGAATGGTAAGCTCTCAACAATCTATGACTCGACCTGGGACGGAGCTGACGTGATCAGGTTCTGGTGGTCACATGGCCGATTTGGACATCGAAGGCGGTCTCTACGGCATGAACATCGGCAACCAACAGTGTATGTATTCTCCCTGCTGTGCGAAACAAGCACTGTGACTGACGCCGGCCGCCTGTCCAGTCACTATGCGCAACATCAAGATCTCTAAGGCCAAAGTCGGGATTTCGCAGATCTGGAACTGGGGATGGTTGTACTCAGGACTCTCGATCAGCGACTGTGGCACTGCTTTCTCGATGAACAATGCAGATCTGCAGACCGGAAAGCTCCAAGTCGGCTCAGTTGTCATCATCGACAGCGAGATTACAAACTGCCCCACCTTTGTTGACCAGGTACGTCGCCTTGCCGAAACTTTTCGCTCTCGTCTTAACTCAGAGCTAGGCTTGGACACAAACTTCCCAGCCTATCGGGGCTGGTCAGCTTGTCATCGAGAATGTAAAGCTCAACAATGTTCCCATTGCTGTCAAAGGACCCAATGGCGAAACCGTGTATCCTGGAGGCGACACTACCATTGTTGCGTGGGGTCAAGGCAACAAGTACTCGCCTAATGGCCCTCAGAAGTTCCAAGGAACCATCAATGCTGCAGCTAGGCCATCGAGCCTTCTACAAGACGGAAAGTACTACTCCAAGTCAAAGCCACAATACGAGACTCTCAGTGCCGGAGATTTTGTCAGCGCTCGTGCCTCAGGCGCCACCGGCAACGGGCAGAGCGACGACACGCAGGCCATCCAAAATGCGATCAACACTGCTGTAGCGCAGAATAAGGTAGTCTTCTTCGAACATGGCGTTTATAAGGTTACCAATACGATATACGTACCACCGGGCTCGCGGATGGTTGGCGAAACCTTTTCCATTATCATGGCCTCTGGAAGCACTTGGTCGAACAAGGATAGTCCAGTCGCTGTCATACAAATTGGCAAACCGGGCGAAAGTGGAAGTATCGAGTGGTCTGACATGCTCGTACAGACTCAGGGCGCTACACCTGGTGCCATCGTCATCGAGTACAACTTGAACACGCAGCGCGGCTCCGGCATTTGGGATGTTCACACTAGAATCGGAGGATCGAAGGGCACACAGCTTCAGGTCGCGTACGTAATGTTAATGTACGAAGTGCATGTGAGATATTTGCTGACTTCGTACACCAACATTTAGACAATGTCCAAAGGGCTCCATCAACCAGGCTTGCATGGCAGCGCACACGAATGTACACGTTACCAAGTCTGGCACTGGAGCGTATTTTGAGAACAACTGGTTCTGGACCGCAGGTGAGTTTCGGTACTCGGAATGGCTTTGAAACTCACGCTGACTTCGTGTCTTCACCCCTCGTAGACCACGATGTCGACGACTTCAACAGCACTCAAACAGCCGTGTTCACGGGACGTGGTCTGCACGTCGAAGCCTCGAACGTCTACCTCTGGGCAAGTGGCGTTGAGCACCATGCCTTATATCAGTACCAGTTCAACAATGCCCAGAACATCTTCGCTGGCTACATCCAGACTGAAACGCCCTACTACATGCCAACGCCAGACGCGAAGAGCCAGCCATTTGGTCGATCTGATGCTTACTCTGACCCCGATTACGCCGCGGCTTGTCCAGCCGGCGGCATCTGCGACGCCTATGGTCTCCGCGTCCTGAACTCGAAGAACGTCATGATCTACGCAGGCGGCTTGTACTCGTTCTTCAAGAACTACGACGTCTCTTGTAGCGACCCGAATGCAGCGAATGGACGACGCGACTGCCAGAACCAGATCTTCAGCGTTGAAGGCGACTCAAGCGTTCAGTGGTATGGCTTGAACCAGGTCGGCGCCCTGCAAATGATCACAATCGATCGGCAGGACAAGGCGCTCTGGTCTGACAACCTCGCCGCCTACCCGAATACCATCGGCTACTTCACTTACAACTTTTAGTGTGGTCTTTGCCAACACTACAGGCTCTCATCGGCAGGGCCTTTCCAGTGTGCTGAAGGCTTTCGGGATTCCCTGCATGTTAGATTCGTGTACATTTTTATTGAGGGAGCATTAGCACAGGACGTGCTTGCTGTATCTAGGTCGTTCGCTTCATGTTTGGGAATTTTGTCTGGCAAGGCAAGGACCATGTGCCGCTGAGATAGTGTATGGGTTCTTGAGACGGTCACTATTCAAGGGAGATTAGAGCATTTAAACACTATGGAAATAGTCTGTTTCTTCACTTCTCGTCAGCGCTGGGTATCTCCTATGTCTATTTGCTGTGCTCGCTCATGTACAACGCCGCCCATGCATGTCTCCCGTTCATTATGATGCTTCACTACGCTGCGGTGCCCAGCCTTTTAGCCAAGCACGTCCGCGCTCCAGGTCTCCACCTTCGGCTTCAAGTGCAGCCACGCACCACTCCAGTCCATATCCGCCCTTTCCCTCGATGCCCCTCTCGGCCGTCATCATCTCCGCCATCGTTCGATTCTTCTGACTCCGCTCATCAACACAGAAGTGCAGCGGCGTGACATATCCTCGCCCATCCATACCTTCAAGGAACGGCTTCACCAGCGGAATCGCTTCCTTTGTAGGCAAAGACTTATCTCCCCCACCAAGAATCTTGCGTCCAGTCCGGCAATACTCATTCCTGCACCACGCCTTGCCACAGCCTGTGAGTAGTTGCGACAGATACCTGCGCTCGATACGACGACGTAATGCTTTCCCCTCAGGATCATGCAGCGAGACGTACAATGGGCCGAAGCACACACTGCATAATCCGATCTCGTTGCCTGGACCCTGTCCCTTACGTGTCCCAGCGCGCGTATCGCCCATCTTATTCACGCCGTCTTGTGTGCGTCCGCAGTTGACGTTGCGACATATCCGTGGTGGCGGACGAGATAAGCGCTCGAGATCGTGGTGGCGAAGATGTGTATCCATATCCCTGAACCGAACGATTTTATTGCAGAGATGGCATTCGGTTGTCCGGCCGCCGTCCGCGAGTTCGTGAGGCGTGAGGCCTGAGAGGAGGACTTCGGCGTTTGTGGGCTCGGTAGGATCGCCTTCTTGCGGGACTTGCAGGTGGCAGAAGCGGCAGAGGATGAGTTTGCCGGGGCATGTGGTGGTTTTGTGGTGGGCGAGTGTTGGGATTGAGGGGAAGTCGAGTCCGCAAGAAGAGCAGGTTTGAGGGGTGTGATATGTGGCGTCATGCTTTTGGCGGCTGAGGGGTGTGTTACCTGTGAATGTGTCGTGTGTACAGTGCCAGTGGTTTTGAAATGCTTCGGATCGCTTTTGGAAGACTTGGCCGCATCCTTGCGGGCAGACGACGTTGTTCCGCAGGCAGAAGTTCTCGTGTAAGAACAGTGAGCCCTTGGGAACCCATTGATTGCAATTCTTACATTGCACATCATCGGGTCCATGTGATTCCTGTACGGAAGCATGTCCATCTGTTTCTGCCGCAGCTTTAGGATCGAACATTGTGACTCTGAGCTTGAAGGGCTTTGGTGTGCTGGAGGGAGTTTCCGAAGGGTATGCGTGGACAGAGATGTAGATCGCCTCTGCTTCGTCCAGCTCCACGTTGGTGGGTTGTAACCGTATGCGCTTCGGATATCGACTCGACATGTCCGCAAAGACATGCTCGTCCTCTCGTGGTCGGACTCGCTGTTGCGATGAGCATGGGCTTACGAATAGATCGATCTCAGCGTCCTCGTCTACCTCGCTCAGCACTATGTCGAGGCCTTGCGACCTGTCCCAAGACGGCAATTCGTAGTCGACGTATTCTCCATCCAATACCTGACCGTCTTGCGACTTGAACATGTCAATCGTTCCGCCGACAGAACTGCCTTCCGTGGTACCTGGTGCTCGATTTCTCTTGGCCACTATGCGTTTCAGCGTCTCTCGGGCTTGTTCCTCGTTCAAGGCTTCGATGTCGACCTCGAGGTCCGTGTCGATGACGAGGATCCCGTCCCCCTCTGGTTTGAAGCCGTCGACTAAGAAGCGGAACTCCTCGCGCTTCCCACCAGCGGTTCTTCCATCGTAGACCACCAAAACCTCGCCGTTTGTCAAGGTCGTGAAGTTTGATCGCAAGTGTTCCTCGAGTAGTGACTTCCAGTCTTCGGGATCGTAGCCTGCCTCGAGCGGCCGTAGCTTGACGAAAGTGCCCTTTGGCAGCTGTTTGGCATGGACGGTAATCCTGGGACCGGTGCCATTCGTCTTTGCTGAACGTTCACCATTAATCGTTTCTATATCGCTGTCACCGTGGCCATATGGGCTAGCCTGTCGCGACGAGTCGGCAGAAAGGGCTTCAATGCCCAGCGCTTCTCGCAGGAAACTACTCAAAACGATCTCGCCTTCCTCTGCCGAGAACTCGCGGATGCCTGCGTGTAAGACCCTCCCATTCTCAGGGTTTACCAGCCGAAACGTGAGCGGATGCGGCAACTGCTGGTGGCGGTCCTGAAACTGCGCGCGTGCCTGGCGCTCGGCATTGTACGTGTATGGATTGAACGGGTCGAACGAAGTGATGTGGGTATGGTTCGCATCGACGGTAACGACGGGGGCGGCGGCGAGGAGTTGTTCTAGTGCGGATGGCGGCAGGAGGATCTTGTCGCCTGGTAGTTGCGTGTTTCGAGTGGTCGAGGAAAGCGTGTATTGCGCAGACCACTTGAGCTCAGCGGGCTCTGGTTCTGGGTCCATGGCAAGTTGACTAGGCGTAGTTGCAGCAGGGAGAGTGAAGTCTTATCATGGTCGTGAACAGAGCATGGACTACAAGACCCGAAGAGTGAAGTTTGGCTGACAGATGGACTGCCCGGGCGGCTCTGCTCGAGAAGCTTCGACTTGCCCTGCGACATCTGCGATTCGCTTAACTAAGTTATCGATAGCGGCGCGCGACACGTCCGCAGTGCTTTCACCGACCCAACACCCCCGCCAACGCGATTTGCATAATCTAGGCTGCTATCAACCACTGTTTTTGTTCCACGAGATGTCGGAGAATCAATCTGTGGCTGGAGCGATTCTCGGCCCGTCATCCGCATCCTGCAGGCCTCTACATCACGCAATCTTGGCCGCCTCAATTTCAATATGCAATTCCGACTGCTAAACACCGCCTGCACCCCACGTTTTCTCCTGCGAGCTCAGAGTTCGCTTATTCTTGCCGCAGACAAATGCTGGCACGGGAGCTCGAGTTGCTTCAACGAGACCATTCTCTGACACGTGCTCAGACTTCTGTGAAGCGCATCTGGCCTGAGTTGCTCCAGATGCGTTTATCTGGACCCTGAAACCCAACAGAGATGTGATTGAACGTGGCGGAGGTCTTGCCAAGTGATCGCCAACAGGGTCGTCGCCTCTATGGATGATCCCACCATGTCTCATCCCCCGCCGCCCTGCTTTCTTTTACTCAACTCCATATCTACAGCCGTGTCAGACTTGTGACACGTGCCCGTCTGGGCTGCATATGCAACCACTTGATAAAGCTTAGGAGATTACCCGTCTAACTCTACAACTTTACTTGGTGTTTCCTCCCAAGTGTCATGGGTCCTATTGTCCTCTCCGATGTCCCCACCTCCCTGGCCGATCTGTTGTCCAACACCTTGATCCTGCGACAAACCGCACCTTACCTACCAGTCAAGTCTCTCTGCGCTCTAGCGAAGACATCGAAGTCATTTCGTCACATCATCCGCCAGTCGCCGGAGGCTTTCCGATACCTCGACCTCTCCCCCATCAAGTCCGCGATATGTCCAATCAACGAACCTCTCGATGCAGGAGGTAACAACTGGCGCCAAGAGCGCATGGACGAATCTCTTACCGAAGACGATTTCTACTCTGGCCCGCTGCGTGGAATCTTTTCGAGACTTGAGCAACAGCATGTCTTGAGGAATGTCAACACCCTCGTGCTGGACAGTCTCAGTGTGACAGCTGAGTTCGTCAAAGAGCTCATGACTGAGGAGAGATACAATGTCCGCATTCTGTCTATCAGGGAAGTAAAGCACCTCAACGAGAGGAGGCTCCAGCAATACCTCCGCTACGCCGTGCGCCCGTCCAGACCCGCTGGTACGCCTCGCGTCAAGGGCATATACCTCTTCGGTCCTCGCGAGCCCGCGCCCGTCGCCGCATCCGCTACCAAGCGATCCGCTTCTCCCGCATCTCGAGGTGTCATGTCGTCGCAAGGAGCACAAATAGGCGCAGAGTGGAATCAGAAGTCAGCAACGGCGTTGAACGCTGCTTTGTTGAGGACTGATGACAAGTGGTATCAATCGACGGGGAGAATGATGGCGAAACGACCCTCGTCAGACTGGGCAGAAATACTCCAGGCATGCGAGGGCATCATCGCTTTCGACGCGGTGCTCTGCAGAGGTCCACGTCACGACCCAAGCAAGGCTTATATTCCGGAAGGTCCTGCGAGCAGCATTCCGCATCCCGTGTCATTTCTGCGACCTGCGATTGCCACCATCGCGCTGGGACATACAGGCTGTGAGACTTGCCATACATGCCCTGAAGCACCAGCCATATTTGGACAGTCCCCGGCTAGCCAATTCCCTCTTCTCAGTCCCGTGCCACTACACTGGAGCTCGGTACGCGTTGCGCAGTTGCCACACTCGCTTGACGGGTCGACACCTCCACCACTGTTTGTCAGATGTGAGGACTGTCTCAAAGGACGCTGGTGCGAGCGATGCCACAAATGGTGGGACGAAGATTGTTATGCCGGGTCGACTATAGCACAGCGCACAGAGTTGCAACAGACGGAACTCATGGAAACACTTGAACCCAACGGGACCGCGCAGATGATCCCAAAACAAACTATCAAGGTACATATGGGCCTTTGCGTAGACTACTGCCTCGTGGACGAATGGATGACTGGTGCTGGTGGAGCCGGCATGTGGGGATGAATGACTCTACCAGTATCTTGGCGCGCGAGAAGTAAGGTTCCGCCGTACGGCCGTTATGAAGTAGTTGGATTCCGGAAACCAGTCTTACCCACTGGCCGTGGAGCCCGCTATTGGATAACAGCACTGAATTACCTAGTACTTGCGCGCCAAGGTATGTCCTCAAACTTTTGGCAAGAAAATTGCTGACGAGATTGAACGCAGATTGTGGGCGTCAGACGTGACTGCTTTGGCTGCGGCCACACGGTGTGTTCCTCGACTTCTCAACATTGGGCACCAAACTGACATGTCGTAGTGCATAAGCTGTAAGGAGCTTTTCATTCGACAATGCAAGAAGTGTCAGAACGAGTATTGTCTTGAGGACAACGATGCGTCGTCCGCCACAATGGTACGTCCCTCCCCAGCATCCGTTAGCTTTTGTTCACAATGTTTGCAGTGCGATTGGTGCAACTTTACTTCGCGAAGGACAGTTGAGATGTACTGAGCAGACAGAATCTGTCGGTAGCCCTTGGTGAAACAGGTCCTCGACATGGAGCTACAGACCGGGCTGGGCGTAATATGGTGTTGACTGATGAAGCTATACGTGATGATAAACCTAGCTAGATACCCCTCTCATCCTTACGAATATCAAGAATGAACAACCTATCCACTGATTTCGACGTGCGGATTGCTTATGTGCTCAGCATGATGCTAACAATTGTCGTATCGATATCTCTATTTCATCTCGTTGCCGTGCGAGCGTGCTGAAGCTCGTTGGTGTAGCGCATCATGGCCCTAGCTCCAAGACGCGGCTGGGATGATGAACCGCGGATTGTGAACTGGCGATCCAATGGCAAAGCAAGCGCGCCGCAACCACCGCTAAACATCACTTTCTACCTGCAACAAACCCTCTGCCCCAGACACCGCCGTCACCGTCCTCCGCACCCCACATCCGCCCTTGCACCATCTACCACCGATATCAGACCTCATCGACGCGGCAAGCATCACGAACTTGATGAGTGCAATTGGCGGCCAGCCAGCTTCAACCTTCTCTCGACCTCCGTAGCAAGAACTCCGCCGGAGTACACGACCAGGGCAGGCGCGCGACTTCAATTTAGACCTGCGACTTCGACCGGGGCACACGCCGACGTCTCACTTCTCGACGCTCCAGCGCGCGTAGCAACAGACGCGATACTCTCAGAAGGGCACGAACAACGATTGAAACTAGAAAGCTCCAATCTCATAGTCTCGCCACACCGTCAAGATGGTAGGCAAGAAGTCGGGCAGGGCCCAACTGAGGGAAGAAGGTATGGAAATGAGATGGCGATGTCGAATAATAGCTGACTGTGGACGCAGGCCTCGAAAGAACAGACAACAACATGGACCTCACAACATGGCCCCAGGTGCCTATGATCAACCAGAAGAATTACTACACCGAATTTCTCAAGCGTGACGAGCAATTCCTAGCCGTACGATACCCAAAGGACGAAGAAAGAGCACGCATTGTGCAAGAGGCGCGGGATAAGGATCGAGCGCGTGCACTTGGTGTACCGCAAGCAGAAGGCACGACACCTCAGGCTGTGGATGAGACCGCAGAGGATGCAGACGTGTCTTTTGCGTCGCGGACCGACATCTCAAAGCTCATCGTTATACACCCCGGCAGTCAGAATCTTAGGATAGGTCTAGGCTCCGACGCGCTACCCAAGACAATACCCATGGTGATTGCGCGGAAATGGAAAGAGAGCGAGGATGAGGAAGATGGCGGAGAACCCAGCCCCAAACGCATGAAGTTAGATGGCGCGGTTCCTGCAGATGCCCTGCCCGAGAAGTGGTTCGGGGAGGACTTTGCGGATCAATACATGGCCATGTCATCGGAGCTACGAACACGCATGCGCTCAAACAAGCGCAGAGTGCTGCCAAATTCGAAGGACCTGGTCATCAACTACAACCGACGCACACCTCCAGATATCATCTCAGAGCACAATGACATGGACCGCATCGATTGGACGGAGTTGCCGGCGGTTTCGAACAAGGCGCCAGGTTTCTTCACGGGACATGCAGCGTTGCGGATACCAGAAAAGTCGAACCCTCGATACAAGCTGTTCTGGCCGATACGGAACGGTACTTTCAACGAGGTGGACTACCTGGACCGCAACCAAATATACCATGACATATCGAAGATCTTGCAGGAAGCCTTCAAGAACCAACTAGGCATCAAGAGCCTGAAGGATCTGGTGAACTACAAGTGCGTCTTCATCATCCCGGATCTGTATGAGCGCCAATATGTGACCATGATTTTGGACATTCTGATACGAGATCTCGGCCTTGGCAAGGTGTGCTTGCAACAGGAGAGCCTTTCGGCGTCTTTCGGAGCTGGATACGGTGTCACGTGTGTGGTCGACCTTGGCGCGCAGAAGACCTCAATATGCTGCGTCGACGAAGGATTGTGCGTGGAGGAATCACGCGTCAATCTGAAGATGGGAGGGTCAGACGTGACGGAAACATTCATCAAGATGATGCTGTATGGACACTTCCCGTATTCAGACATGAATCTGAAGAGGAGGTACAACTTCCTGCTGGCAGAAGAGCTGAAGCAAAAGTTCTGCTCGATGGACGAAGGTTCGGTCACAGTGCAAACTTGGGACTTTCATCTTCGAGCTTCGGGACAGGACACACGCAAGTACACGTTCAAGACCTACGATGAGACTATGCTCTCAGTCATGGTAAGGACACACCCATCGAAGACATCTAGGATCAAATGCTAATCAATGCAGGGTCTCTTCAAACCTTCAATATTCGACAACGCAAAGAAACTTCAAAATCGGCGAAAAGTCATACCACGCTCGGTCGATCTATATGATGGATCACCAAACGACCCCATCTCGCAAGCCCAAATCGCTATCCTCGAAGCCGCGGCAGGCAAACCAGTCGTCGCCGCCGTCAACGGCACATGCGACCCCATAGCCGCTGTATCTACACCCCAACGCCCCCAACCAAACCCTTTCAACCTCCTCGGCCGCCTCACCGAAAACGAAAACACCCCGCGCTCCTCAGTCGCCGGCTCACCAGGTCCCGAAGGCACAGGCACACCGAACCCAGAACGCGACACCCCGATGGGCGACGCAGAAGGCCAACCTCTCATCTTCCGCGACCCCGTCCTCGAGAAAACCAAACTCGCAGAAGCGCGCGATACCGTACTGCCCATCACGCCCCTCGACCACGCGATCCTTGAATCCCTCGCACAAGGCGCGCGCGGCGACGACCGCAAGCTGCGCGATTTCTTCGGCGGCATCATGCTTGTCGGCGGCGCATCTAAAACACCCGGACTACGCGAATTCATCGAGGCGCGGCTGCGCGAACTGAGGCCGTTTTATGGCAAGGAGATTCTTGTGGGCCCGCCGCCAAGGGAGTTTGATCCGCAGGTTGTGGCGTGGAAGGGGGGGAGTGTGTTTGGGAGGCTGAGTGGGCATGGGAATGATAGTTGGATTTCGAGGTACGAGTATGATATGCTCGGGGCGAGGCTGTTGAATAACAAGTGTATGTTTGCTTGGTAGGGTGGGAAGAAAATGGATGTGGATGGTGGATGTGGGGTGTGGGAGCCTTGGGATGGTTAGCATTGTATGGGTGTTGGTGATGGTATTCATGTGAATCGTAGGTGTCTAGGCATGATGTGGTGAACGACATGATAGCAAAAAGGTCTTGCTTTGGATTTCCCTGAGCGTAGATTCGTGCTCAACATGACATTGACCCACATGTTTGGAAGGGCGACTCTGCAACAGGTACAATACAGAACAAACCAGCTCCGTGTCGAGTTTTACTCCGTCGTGGTCCCATGGCATATGCTGTGTAGAAGCCACACGCATGCACACCACGGAACAAGTCACTCTGCCGTTTCAGGAATTCAATGTTAGCCGGGGCTATTACGAAGCCTTTCTGACATTCTGACATGTTTACAAGTACGCCATTCGGACTTTGCAGACGGCGGAACTCCGCGTCTCCCATCTAGCGCAACTTGCGCGGCTCGCTCGCGAAGAAGGCTATCATGACTTTCGCCCTGCATCGTAGCGAGGTTTGTTAAACAGGTTTCGGCTGACTTTCAGCCCTGTCCAGCCTGGAGAAGTGAACATGAGTGAACATGACGTTCCTGCCCTGCATACCGGTACACTCGACGTGTAGGAGCAGTCGTGGATGACTGATCAATACTCCAATCTTGCCCAATTCGGAGACCTGCCATGCGAGCATCGCTTCAGGGTTGGAGTGATTAGTTACGGGCGATGCGATCACCGACCCAGGGTTTGCAGCATACTACATGCCAGTGGGGGCTTACAACGCTGACGGCGACAGCATTATCTAGGGCAGTAGGCCGAATACGGCAGACTCATAGTGTTGCATGTTGATAAAGCGTGGGGAAGGATTAGTATGGAGAGTATTTTGGGACAAGCGATGAGTAAGCGGTACAGCAGTCGTCGTCAGATGATGTTCGTGATTGGAATGGGTGGTCGGAGATAAGTTCCAGTCGGCGAGGTAGATGCATAAGACTGTTCGATCGATGTAAACTCCAAGGCACTTGAAGGTGGTGGTGATATCAGGCTTGATGAAGAGATCGAGATCCACTTCAAGGAGCTGACGGGGAGGTGCGAGACGATTCAGTCCTTACGGGAGAGACTGTCGATGCTCAGTGACATTGTATTTAGCTCCAGGATGCGTTGCTGGCTTCCCTTTGGCGTCGAATATGCAGATGGTACAACTGACCCAGCGGGTCGAGGATTATCGAAGGAGCTTGCGTCAGCAAGGCACGAGGGCATCTGCACAAACGCAGGGTAGGAAGGTTGGACGTCGTATGGTACGCAAGATTCCTCCCAGATACAACTTCACGTGGCCTCTTGCCTATCCAGTTGTTCGACGCACGTATAGTCTTGCTCAAGCGTGTCTTATGACGCAATAGAAGGCGGCGAGCAGAGAGATGAGCAACCCCGTCCCAATCAATTGAACAAAAGATAAGCGAGAAGGGATTTCACGCTGTATACTTGGGACACCTTTCACCGTAGCATGCGCTGGCGTAGGCGACCTGCACCATCATCCACTTGCGCGAACCTGATTGAATGCAAGGGCCGACTAGACAATCGCTGTATAGGATTGCCTCCAGATAGGACTTCTCCGCAGCAGACGTCGGGCTTGCAAAGACAAGGCATGTACGAGCTTCCGGTACCTCCGGAAGGCGGAAGTCATGGGTTGTGGGAGAACGCTGTTGGGTCCATGATTCCAAGACCAATATTTCTTTTGCAGAGAAGCGAATTTCGCACGATTTTGACGCGATATCTCTGGTGCGTTCGGCCTTTAGACAAGTGGTAAGTAGCAAGTCGAGCTTGATTAGCTCGGAAGGCTAACATTTCTGTATCCCGTGTAGACGACCTGACTAATGCTTCTCGGGTAACGTGTTCCACTACCATCCCGTCAACACCACCATCCCGTCTGCCCCACCAAAACCAGTACAGTCCAGCGTACGATTACTCAACAACCACATGATTGAATTGTCTAAAACTTTGACAAAGGATAGACCAGATCTGTCTACATTGAGTCCTATTGTGGCCTTGTACATGACATTTGCTGCACGTTGGTGGTGCTCTTGTT
>ML978286.1:0-83186 GCA_010015745.1 Setomelanomma holmii
TAGTAAGACATGAAGCTGAGGCTTCGTAAGCGATCGAGGTTTGAGCGGTAATGCCGAGTGTTGCGGCCTGCGTTGATTGGCTGCGAAGGCTGCATGCTGCAGTGGTGGCTGTACTGCAGGTTGAGAGCGATGCACGACTAGCCAATAGCCTCCTAGTTGGGTAAGGTTTGCGATATCTTCGCGAGGTGTTCCGGCGCGGTAGAGTACGTTTCGACCGGAATCGAAGTGGATATCTGATAATCTGAGACGCCAGAGGGAGACTAGGCTAGTGAAGAAAGATAGGATGAGTGCTACTCGCTTCAGCGTGGTGGTCTTGATGCCGCTTGGTGTTAACAGGGGTATTGTGACTTCTCCCCATGCTTCAATAGGAGTATCTGAAGCACCTGCTAGGACGATATCGTCGTCTGCTGCCGGAGCCTTCCAATAGAACTCGGCGGGGTTGTTGCAGATGTGGATATCTGTGGCAGGATCCAGCGTCTATGAGTGGAGAAGCGGATAGTCATAGAGCGATAACTAATTGTTAAATGCCGATGAGAAGACAGCGTATGCCTCGTGTGGGGATCAATCTGTAGGTTGATCGCCAGCGTCGATTTCTATCAAATCAGTGTCAGCTTGCGTATCAGTATCCTTGCTCCTCAGCTTCTTGAAGCATTAGGTCTTTTCCCAGATTCTGTTTAGGATGCCTTTCGTATCTGCAGCCTCAAATGCAGCAATCTTCTTGGCTTTCTCAGGGTTTTCGACAAACCCTCGTGTTCTGAGTGCTGTGTCAATGTACGGACACTGTCCCCAGAAGTGGTTGTCTCCACAGAGGCAGGGTTTTGACAGTTTCTCATCGCCTCTTGATCTTTTTCTCTTGTAGGGGGATTCTTGGCTATTCAGCGTAGCTCCAAATACACCTCCATAAATGTTTGTTTTCCTTGATTGCGTTGTACGATAATAGCGTAGGAAGTCTGCGAGGACAGTCGATAGCTGAGACTTGATCAGTACGGGTGCGTTGCGATTCAAGTTCCATGTCTCTTCAGCTTTGAAGATACTAAGCGAGGCACTCGCGGCGTATGCGGAATCGACTTGCTTAATAGCTCATACAAGATCCTTGTGTGCTCAGAAGCTATGTACTTCTGGCAAGTTGAGTTGCTTTGCCTAGTTGTAGGCTGTGAGGAATTCGCTGCACCAATCTTCGATGTTTGATCAGCGAGCGTGTAGTGTTTTGGCTGCTTCGTACGCTTTTTGAACGCGATACTCTTGATCAGCTGTAGTTGGAGAGTAGAGCTCTTAGAGTGTCTTAATCTGATCATGAATAGACAGCTTGTCTTTGATGTGATAGAGGAGATCCTGCTGTATAGTCTTAGTGATGTGTGCTTCGACTTGTCCCAACTTATCTTTTAGGCGTCTGTATTCTTTGATGTCCTTGTAATAGTTGCTGAGATCCTGATTGTACTGCATGAGAGCCTGCTGAGTAGGCTGAGTTGGAGGATATCCATCAGCGTTGACAGTGGGTGCTGGTCGAACAGGCTTCTCAGGCTTCTGGAGTGGACGGTAGAGCTGATCAGGGTCAATGTATTCCCATACGTCACCTGCTTCAGCGATGCGCTTAACAACAAAGATCCAGAGTTCCCAGTTGCTCTGGCCGTCAAGGACGAGGTCGGATGTAACAGTATTCTTCGACATGCTGGTTGCGACGCGCTTTTGGTGGAAAGAAGCTAGGTAGACAGGTAGGTAGGTAGGTTAAAGATTGATAGAGCGGATTAGGCCGGGCTCATAACTGTAAGCAGTTGGGAGTAGGAGATATAGTGGATGTAAGGGTGTATTGTGTGGTGTAGTTGTTGTGTTAAGTGTTGTAGACTGAGATGTCCGTAGCCTAAGCTTATATACATGAAGTGGTGGGCTGATTGGCTGGTGGATGATCCACGTGACCATGCAAGGTGCCCTGGGCTTACATAGTTAGCAAGCCACGAAATTGCGATCAGCGTGGGAAAGGGCCCTCGGGGCCATCCTCTCGGGGATTCATAAGGCATGGCTTCTAGCTAGGTCCTTCCTTGGTAGTATTGGCCTTGTTATTTGACCCGATGCTGTCAGCAATGCTGAGAGAGGCGCCAAAGGAGCCAAGTGTAGGTCCTTGCAGCTTGATAATGCAGAGAAACTGCCTGAAGCTGGCAACTAGCGTGGTGATTGTCAGTAGATCTGAATCTTTCTCTTGCAGATCTAAGAGCTTGCGGAGCTCAGCTGTGGCCCAGGTTTCATGTACCTTGTTGGCAGTGACGAGAAATTCTTCTTAGACCTGTCCTCCTTTCATCTTAGGCATATCAAGTGTAGCTATAAGATTAGTGACGTGTATCTATTCATCCAGCCATTTGTTAATGCTAGTATTGCGTGGTTTTAGCGATTGTAGAGCGTCGTATTTTGCCCTGAGCTCTCTCCTCTAGGTAGGGTCAGATAGAGCTATATAGGCTTTAAGTTTAACAAGTCGTGCATGTGCAGTTGTGTCATTCTAGATGAGCGGAACTAAAGAAGTAGAGATTGTTAAGGCCACATCAGTGCAGATCTCCTTAAGAGCCTTGTCCTTCTAGTGCCACTCCTTGTACTTCTATTCCTATTCGCTGAGCTTCATGCGCTGTACTTGAAGAACTTCTGCTGTAAGATCTCCTTCAGGAAGCATAGGGCGCTCAGGTTTTGGATGAAGAGCAGGTGGCGTAGAGACTGATAGATCACAGTACTCCCATACACCATGTGAAACTGCCTTATCTTTGTATTGAAATAACTAAAGAGACTACTCCTCAGGCTATGTGAGGATGACAAGGGTCTTGTTAGACCTCTAGGTTTCAAATGATGCTATGATAGATAGCAGGATGGTGATGACCGCAAGGTGCAGATGTGCCGGTATGCCTAGTGTGTCCAGTATATCTGGTGTGTGTAGTGCGTCTGCAGTGTGTCCACAGTATCTAGTGTGTCTGCGGTATCCTTACAAGATGTGAAGTGTTCAGTGTTAATTAAGAGATGAAGAGATGCTAAAGAAATAGCAGTTGTAGGTGAACTTCAGTAGTTGAAAGATTGCAGTGTGCAAATCGAGGCTCATAACTCTTGGATGTATGATGTGGAAGGAGGAATGAAGGACTGAGTTGATTGTGTAGCTATGAACGAGGGAAGCTATATATATACGTGTACAACGAGAGAGTGTAGGGATAGCCCTGCTAGCGTGCAACAGCATCACGCTCATTAGCCTGTGCGAGCCGTCAACAAGGTGGCAAGATCGCTGCTGCAGCAGCATGCGCGTCTCTGCTGCCCCCTGCTTGTCGCGCTGCTCAGAGGGGAGGAAGGCCTCAGCTGCGAGCACTCTCACGCCGTACACCAGCGAGCCAAGCAGAGAGGAGTACTCTGGCGCCGTACGCAGCCGCAGCATGTCTGGGTTAACGCCTAGCGCTGCAAGGAAGTGGACAAGGCCGCCCTCAAACGGCTGGTGGCAGACGTCCTGGCAGATGAGCTCCTAGGACAGCCGCAGCACGTACTTGCGCACCTCTAGCGCTGTATCAGCGCTCTCTCCTCCTTTGTGCAAGACAATCCTCCAGAGCCTCCTCGCTGCCTGCTTCTGCCTGCCGTGCCAGGGGAAGAGGCGAGCAATGCCCACCAGCACCTGCTGCAGCAACTTCTTCTGCTTCTGCTGCTCCTGCTCCTCTTCTTCCCTGTCTTCCGCAGCAACCAGCCGGACGCAGTAGCAGAGAAGCCGCGCCCAGAGCCTGGCTGCATGCTGCTGGCTGCTCTTGTTCTGCATTCTGCTCAGCAGTCGCACGTCCGCCTCGTTTGGCTTAGCGCTCTGCAGCCAGCGCAGCGTGTCTATTGAGAGCGTGCTGAGCCCGTGTACAGCCTGCTCTACTAATTCCTCTACTGCCAGCACTACCTGTTTCAGCTCTGGCTCGTTGTTGTTGGGCGGCCGGACGGCGTACAAGAGCAGCTTCCAGTCTGGGTAGGCCTGCAGGTGCTCAACCTATTGCGTCCGCTTGAACCAGCCTGTACGGTCCTTAGCTGAAGTCTCCTCAGCTATACGATCAATTGCCTCGCTGTCCTTGCGCTTCAGAGCCTCCCAGCTTAAGGAGAGTAGAGTGAGCCTCTGTGTCAGCCTGGCACCTCAGTTCACACAGTACACTGTGAACTGCATCTCACGTGACTCTGTTAGTCACCTGCTTACTCATCTGGTTGTGTATATAATCGCTCACAGTAACTCTCTCAATACAACAACCTTCTGCCTCATTCATACCTGCCCTGTGCTCCCACATCCAACACTCTGCTTGTAGTCGCTTTTCCATTCCAACTCTTGCTGCTTGTTGCTCTGCTGCTTGTTGCCCTGCTGCTGCCGCCTATGCTCATTGCCTTGCTGCTGCTGCTCTTGCGCTTCCCCCTGCACAACAAAGTAGCGGACGTAGCGCCGCTCGCGGAAGAAGCTCTGCACCTTGACAGGCTGCCAGAGCTGCGCAGCGTGCTCTTGGTACGAGGCAGTAGCAGGAGATGACCAGCGCGTAAGCTTGATGCCATGGTGCTGATTTGTATGCTTACGCATCTCCTTTTGATTGGTAGTGACATAGCTGCAGCTGCGGCGCTGCTGAACTTCTGCTGCTTCTGTTGTTTCTGCTGCTTCTGCTGCTTCTGCTACTTCTTCCTGGCAGCAGAGAAACGCACCTTGCGCTGGGCCTAGCTCTGCAATAGGCGCGCTATTAGGCGCTGGTAGAGAGACCTGCTTTGGCGCATTGATTGCAAGGCCTGCATATACAGCTAGCAGCTCTCTCCTTCTTGCTACTGGTAGGCTATGGTGCCTTTTGAGGTGCTCATCCAGGCTATAGACAGCATGCTGATGCTCTACGCATATCAGCACGCTGTATGCAGGGAGGTAGGTAAACATGATAGGATAGAGAGAAGAAGATAAGCAGGTGCTGTTGTAGACAGCTGTAGTAGGCTGTAGTAGGCTGTAGTAGGCTGTAGAGAGCTAGAGAGAGCTAGAGGGGGGCCAGAGGGGGCATTCCTCCAATTGCGGAGGAATGGCCCCGACGATTTTGGTGAGGCGAGGGGCTGCAGCCAATCAGCGATCACGGAGGGATGCCCCCCGGGGGCATTCCTCCAGGTGTTCATACGGATTTGCTTCGATCTCTTCCTCTGCAGCTGGAACTCGAGCCTCGCACCGAGCTTTTTCTGCCTCAATAGTGTCGATGCGTGTTTGGTCCTTCTTGTTGAGAATATGTGGGTTCAGTCCAGGTTGGTGGAAGGAAGAGCCGTGGTACCTACTGTGTGAGGTAGGCACAGCTGACTGTAACGTCCTTACGTGAAGTCTGCGTGGCCTCTTAGGAAATACAACATGGTAGTCAAGACAATACGTTGCAGCCACCCCACCTTGTCCCTCTCCTTACTGGGTTATCCATGGTAGTCATACTACTAGAGGGACCTTGTTCTAATACTTTTGGTAATTGGGATTGGGTACCTATTCTCCCTCTAGTCCGCGAATGACGCTCTTTGTATCCTCTTCTACCATGATATCTATTGCAAGCTTACCTACGGGAACCAGTTCGGACTGTCGATCAAATAATGCATTCCGCGCGTCTACCAATGACTGTTTCACAATCTCCAATAGCAGAAATGCGTGAGTTCTAGGGCTTTGATTATGGACGCTAGATGAACCCGTAGCACGCTGCTCAAGAGCCTTGACGAGCTCCTGTTGGAAAGATCCAAAGTTCCAGCACGGTTGTTGGACAATGGAGTGCACTCTAACCTTGCCCCCTTTCAGCATCTCGGTATCCCCTCGAATGTGGACTTTACTATCGGGACCCTCCCTGACAAAGCATTTAGTACGATTATTGAGCAAGTCGAAAGCTGTTTTCCTGCGCAACTCGAACAAACTGAGTTCGATGCCCAATCCTTGGCAGGCGTTTTGATTATTAAATGCGTCGAAGAGCTGTTTGGCCACGCGAAGGCATAGCCCAAGATTTTTACTTTCTTGGAAGTCATAGCCGATGACTGTATGCGTTTTGCCACTACCAGAATGACCATACGCGAAGAAGCTGCAGTTCTCGCCTTGCAAGACTCTTGAGATGCTACGTGCTACAACATCGTTGTATAACTTGTCGTTGTCATCTTCCGGGTTGAAGATGGCGTGGAATGCTGCTGGACTAGTCCACGGACGATCCTCAGCTGATGCCAGACGCTTGATGGACACAGAAGTCAAGGAGCGAGAGTTGGAACCCGTCCGGCGATCGATTCTTCGAGTACAGCTTCGGTGGCTGCAAGCAGTCGCCATCGAGCAAAAAACATTCATGCTCGTCATTTCTGGGTGTATCTCGGCTATTGTGGAGACCGGAGCGAAGTTTGAGGAATGCCTAGTCTTGGTCAGGACCGTGGAATTGATCAGATGCGTTGTCGTGACGCGGGTCAGAGGGGGAGGAGAGCTCAACGCAGGGAGCTTTGTCTCAGCGTTCGCTGTCCAATTGCGACGCAATCACTCCGTGTTGAAGAAGTCGCTGCCTGAAAGCATGTTCAACGCGCCAAGATGGAGCTAAGCACAAGACGAAGGACAGAAAGGTGGTGAGTTCTGGTCTAACGTCATAAATGGGAACACGAGCAGGCTATTCCTTCGCAAATCCGTAGTTGCCTAAGCCCTAGGAACCTCGGGACGTCTCTGACCCTGGTCGCTTAGGGTCTCGCGGCCTCACGAACCTTACCCCAATCCCCAACATGAAGCCCTGACGCCATCAACCACATGAGCTGCGTAGATGCAAATTGGCTGGGACGTGCAACTCAATGCGTTGGTCAACATAAATTAGAGCTTTTCACAGTTGAGGTTTGTTGAAGAGTACCACCCTCTACTACTTTGCACTGAGTAAGTAGAGCAAATGTGTACGGGCGGGACGAGCTCGCTCGCGCGGGGTAGCTAATACCGAGCGGGGTGGTCGCACTACTTCGTACTCACGTTGATTCTCGACACCACACCACACGCTCCACACCACACGCTCCACACCAGACAACACAAAACGCTTCGCCCGCAGCGCCGACTTGAGCACGTCGCATCAGCCTCAAGTCGCGATCATGATCATCGGCCTACACCACGTCAACATCGTTGTGCCATCGGGCACTCTGCATCTCGCGCGCCAGTTCTACAGCGATACCCTCGGCCTCAAGTCACGGCCCGTCCCTCACCTTCAGCGCGAGACTCTGGCCTGGTTTGACATCGGCACATCAGGTCAGCAGGTACACGTGGCGTTCGGCAAGCCTGAGGATTTCCAGCACACATCGTCGCGACACCCATGTTTCAAGCTTGCGGGCACAGAAGAGCTTCTTGCGCTGCGGAGCAAGATCTGGCAACATCATGAGCGTGGGGGAGAGTCAGCGCCGCAGCAAGCAGACAAGCCGGGCGAGGAAGACAGCGGGGCAAAAGGCATAGAGTATCCCACAAGGTTCTTCGCAAGAGACTACGCTGGCAACCGCCTTGAATTCACCGTATGATGCGTACCGTCGTTCGCGGATGCTTTGCCTCCACCCTGCCACACAGAGAGGGTGATCAAGGCGTACCATTCATGGGATGGCGGGATGTGGCTTTCCTCTCGTAAGCAGCACTGGCCACGGGTAGGGTGAAGCATTTGGGGTTCGTGGTGACTATTCGCGCCCATACCACTGTGTCTGCTTGCTTCAATGCTCCTTGCCTTTTCCAATCGTTCAGATCTCTTCACGTCCGCTTTCTCTCGCGCTTGCGCTGCCTCTTTCCCTTTCTTCCCGCCCACGTCGACCCAGCAACCTTCGAGACAAGTCACAATTGCAACCACCCCCCGCAGACCTCTTGTCCTTAAGGTATGATTTTGGGTTAGCGGATCCCACTTTGCATGGGGTCCCAGTACGCGGCGATGATTCCATTGTCGGACGACAACTGCAAGGCTACGTATGTACTGTGGTAAGTACTCTTGCCTGTGACTTGCTTTCCGAGGCATGATTGACACGGCTTATCTTCTTCGGTCTGTGAGTAACACTTGACACGAACAATGAGGCCAGTCATATCTGCGGATTAAGTGCTTGATACCATCACCGACCACCTCGTCGTCGAGATTGCGCGCTTCAACCTTCGCCGCCTAAATGCAGTGCTTTCTCATCACCTTCACAACATGCTGAGACTTTACACCATGTGACAACACCAACAAAATCGCAAGTCGCAACCATCAAGTACACGGGATATTTGTTCAGTTTTACTTCCTTGGTCCAACAACAACCAGCACATGTCCGTGTTCGACCTCCTCAATACGTCCCAAGCCCTGCTTGAACGCGCCCCGAATTGCGTCAACGACCTCCTCGTCCTCCAGCATCCCGCTCGTCAGCAACAATTGCAATGGTGAACAGTTGCGGTTGCATCTCCTCGAGAAGCGACACGTTACGTCTATGATCTCTTCGGCAAGATCCGAGAGCGAGACATCACATGCGACCGACGGCGGAAGATGCTCAAAGGAGATGAGTGCGTCAACGCTGAACGCTCGGTCATTGTGATTACTCACAAACAGTCCTGAACCTGAGCTTGAGCTTCCTACAGATATCTTCCGAACGGCGGTATTTCCCTCCACAATGCTACTATCCGTGGCACTAACAATGCTCGTTCGTCGCGACATATTCCCGGTCATCATCGTGATCTCACTACCTAACTCAGATATGCTATCATCCTCGTCGTCGGCGACGACAAAGTCGTCAAGCTCGTAGTCTTCATTGCCGGATTCGAGGCGGCTATCGAGTGATTCGCGACGGTCAAGCTGGTCAGCAGAATGATACTCGATGTTGTCTGCTGAAAGAACATCGAGCTCTTCCGACTCGATTTCGTCCTCTGACTCGGAGTCGGAGGCGTCAGAGGCGCACTCGGCTATGAATCGTGAGGTGTGTTTGCGAAATTCCGGCGTCGGAAGCTGATATGTGATTTGGCGCTCAAAGTTTTCTGGATTAGTTGCATGACGGACCGTCTTCGTCCGTTTCAGACGTGGTGAAGTGCGCTTCTGCACGCCGCATGTTGTTGACGCCGCCGCTTTCGCAGTAGGCTTTCGATTGCGTTTCGGACGGTGGGCAGCTGCAAATTCCACCATGGCTATTCTTCTGTTCCGACGGATTCGATTTGTGTCTATTGAAGAGTGGAATATATGCTTTGTGCAGTGAAATATTTGTTCCCGACACAAGTCTGCCCATTGCGTTGCCAGCGACGGTGCACAATGCACATTGATTACTAGCTTCTCGATCGATGTGACAAGCGCATTGTGGTATATGGACACAGAGGCCGAGATCAAAAGCCAATGGTATATTCTTACAATGTTCATGGGTGCAAGAGCCCTGACCTTCCTGTCCACTTTGAGCAGAACGTGTCGCGGCGTGTTCGAATAAGTCCGTCTCGATGCCTGCAGCCGTCCCCTGCTTCCCGGCGCTGAATGAATCCAGGCTTGGGTCCGCGATGCTGGAAGTAGTATGTTTGCATATGAGATGAACTCTGCAATGCTATAACGATGCATTTCAGGGTCAGAACCTCGAATTTAGTCTACAAACATTGATGCGGGCATCATGTGACTGTTGCCATTTTCATCCTCGACTTCGACGTCACTGTCAGAGTCGTCTTGGTCGTTTCCTCCTTCGAGAGCCAACCGGCGTTGACTTAGCTCGTGGGCTCTTTCGAGTATAGCTTCTTCGTCCTTATATTCGAATTCTTCCTCCACTAAATCGTCGTCGTAGGTGTTGGCATGGTGGTCCAGGTTGGCTTGCGCAGTACCGTCATCGACCGACTCATGAACTGCTTCTTCTTCATTGATGAAATCGTCGATGAAGTCATTTGGGACAATGACGAGGATCTAGAGACGTTCGTCAGCGCGAAAACCAAGAGCCTCTGCGAGATACGTACAGTGCGAATCCATGTTGCGATGCGACCTTCGTCGTAGCGATCCGGCCACACGTTTTCGAAGTAGTTCTGGTCTACCAGATCATCTTCACTCAAGTGTGGCTGGATATGTACATCCTTGACGCCTACATGCACAAGATCCTGGAATGTACACTTCGTGCTGTGGGCCTGCGACTCCGTTGTTCCATTAGAAAGTCGCTGAAAAGCACCTTCCGCAACTCTTCTCATTCGTCCAAGGAGGATGCGAAAGGAACGTTTCGGTGCAGCACGCCGCAACGCCCAAGCTGTCTTCTTATCTTCGCCTACAAGATCTGCGAAGGTCAAAGGGTCACCGTAGCTTCCCCTGAGGATGTGGACAAGGAAAGAAGGGCCAGCAGCATCGTAGCGCTTGAGATTCACATTCCAGCAGCACAAGATGTGATGGAGACAATCCTCAGCCTTGTAAAGTCGATGCAGCCTCGCCCTGCTCTTTTGTAGCGGAGGTGGCATGAGCGATTCTTCTACAGTGTTCTCCAGCTCATTGAGCAGCGCTTTCTTCAAGGCGCCCATCTCCCAGATATTCGCTGGATGCCGTGGATGGCAAGGGTGCTGTCGCTTCTATATCGGCCAGGGTAGATCTTGTTGGCGCGTTATGACCGCTCGCAAATTTTCTGTCTGGTGCGCTGCTTCTCCTTCGAGCTTCTCGTAAGGATAGAACTTCTTCGGTATGTTGATTCATCGTTGCAGCTGCTTCTTGGTCCTTTCCGCTTTGCGCTCAGCTCTTGGGCGGGCTTTCCTGCGCTTCGCTTCGTTAGAGGGCATTGAACTTAGGCCGCTCTGGTGCAGAGATAAAGGAGTGATCTGGTGGAGCCATTCTCTTCCAGCGAACGGTCGGTGTCATTACATGTCGAAAATTGTGAAATTGAGGAGCAGGTTGCAGGTGTAGACGTGTTGGTGCCATTCGTGCCAAACCGGAAGCGAGCTAGCGCGGACATCGTACATAGAGACCTCTTCACCATAAGATCGAGATTTGACATCAACTCTACGCACAAGCATGTCAATACAAGCACTTGGAGAGGATGAACTACGAAGACGCAAGCTGAGGTCGAGCTCCCATGGTCCACCTGTCCCGCCAAAACATCAGAACAACCCCGATCTTTCCAGACCTGGCCAACAACCACCAGTACCTCCACCGGAGCAGCATGAACGACACAAGCCTCTCCCGCCTGCTCCTAGAGCCACTTACTTCCTGGAACAGTTCGATCTGAAGCCCTTGCCACCTCCTCCAGCAAGCGTCAGCATAAGGACTACTACTTTGTGGATCGCGGGGTTCGTTCTTTGGTTCGTCTTGATTGTGGTTCTACTTCCAGTCATTACCGAGAAGGATGCCATGCCCAGCTTCAAGCGATGGCTGCGCAGTGTATGGTCTTGATCAAATTTCGACCGATGCCTTTTCCGTTTCCAATGAACACGACCTTGCCGAGGCGCAAGGCAGCTGGTAATTCTCGGCAAACTACCGGCAAATTACGAGGCGCGATGAAATTCGTCGAAACACTCCAATTATCATTGACAGAATTTTATTTTGATTGATTTGGCAAACTAGAGCTTCGACTCCGCCTTCGTCGCATCCACCAAACTCTTCCTCTCACCAAACCCGAACAAATACGCCGCAACCTTTCGCATCTGAATCTCCTCACTCCCCTCCGTGATCCTGTATCTCCGATGGTGCCTCCAGATATGCTCAAACGGATAATGCCTCGAGTATCCATTTCCGCCATGGACCTGGATTGCGCGGTCTGCAGCCTGTGTGCACAGCCTGTTCGCCCAGTAGTTGCACATGGACACTTTGTCACCGATCCTCTTCTCGATTTCGTGGTGTGGCATCGAGTCCATCTCCACGGCCGTTTTGCGGATCAGCTGCCGCAGCATCTCGCATTGTGTGGCTAGCTCGACGAGTGGGAATTGGATGGCTTGGTTGTGCGATAGCGGTGTGCCGAAGGGTGCGCGCTCGTTGGCGTATTCGACGGATTGCTGAACGCAGTAAACAGCGGCGCCAAGGGAGGAGGCAGCCTGTCGTATGCGATTCTCATGGACGAAAGCTTGTGCCACGCCGAGCCCATTATGAATGGGCCCGAGGGCGGTGGTCTCGGGAACCCAGACGTCTTTGATGGAGACAGTTGCGTGGTCGGTGGGCATGTTGAGCGTCCTGTATGGCGTTAGCAGATTGGCCCTTTTCATTATGCGACGTCAAGATGGGCATACCATTCATATGACTCCGCCTTCAGCCCTGGCGTGTCTCTCGGCACAACGAAGCAAGAAATGCCCCTAATCTCGCCATCCTTTCCTGACGTTCGCGCGAAGATGGAGCAGTGCGTGGCATGATGCATACCCGTCTGCCACTTCTTGAATCCGTTGAGCAGCCAGCCCTTCACTCCGTTTCGTGTCTCTGGTCGTCCCTTCGTTTCCATGTGCGTCGCGTCCGAACCATGACCCGGCTCAGTCAGACCAAAGGTCATTCTGAACTTGCCCTCGAGTCGCAGTGGAATCAAGGTGCGCTTCTGCTCTTCGCTGCCGAAACCCATGAGCATGATGACGTCTGGGAAGTTTCCGACCATGGAGTGCTCGGTTTGGAGGTCGTTGAAAAGGCCAAGCCCCTTTGCCGCAAGATGTTCGCGAATGACTGACATCCAGAGGTTGCTGCCTCGCCCGTCTGAGCTGTTCTGACCGCCGTACTGCCTGGGAAGGGACAGTCGATAGAAGCCCGCCTCATCAGCGAGCTTTCTTGACTCGTTCAAGAGCTCCTCCCATTCCTTGCGTGGCAAGCCTCCATTGTCCCAGTCGGTTCGCGCGTGTTCGCGACGGTGGTCGAAGAAGCGATTGTTGTCGTCCTTGTGTTGCAGTGGCTTGATCTTTTCTTCTATAAACTTGTCAAGATCCGCAAGATATTGCTTGAGATCGTCTGGAATAGAGAAGTTCAATGTCGCCATGATGTGCTATACAATGAGCGAGCGTGGCCAAGCGGTGTTGTGATGAGTAGAGACTCAATTGCACGTCATTCAGCGATTTGGGAATCTTGCAGAACAGCTAGAGCAACTCGAAGCTCGCATCAAATAACAAGCGTTCGGTTCAGCCGTCTCGATGACTCGCGGAGCTTCAGTCGTGGGGAGATGCGCGATGGACGGGTTGCCTTGCGGGGAACAGGCACAGACCTCGAGTCAGCCTCGGTCCTTTCCGGGGATTCATGACTGTGCTCCATGTCGCCCCTTTCGATGAGCTCAGCAACGACACTGCGAGCAGCTCGGTTCTCAAAGGTTCAACCTCATCGTG
The DNA here is from genome assembly GCA_010015745.1 of Setomelanomma holmii. Lineage (NCBI taxonomy): Eukaryota > Fungi > Ascomycota > Dothideomycetes > Pleosporales > Phaeosphaeriaceae > Setomelanomma > Setomelanomma holmii. The sequence continues at coordinate 13,187 of ML978286.1, forward strand.
CAAAAGGTCTACGTTTCATCCTGTCTAGCCTTCGACCTAAATCACCATAATAGTCCGGCCAGTTCATTTTATGCCATTCGCTACTGATTGTCGGAAGCACTGAGGTCGTCATGAAGGCCCAAATCTTATTGACGACTGCGATGAGTAATGGACTCGTCTCCTGTCCCTGGCCGATCTTCTTTTCAATCGTCGAGATGACGCATAACAGACAAGCGCACAAGTAGCACATCAGAGCCGTGACTCTAATATTCTTCCAACCAGATGCCGGGAATAGTATCTTGGCCTTCGCATCGATATTGAGTTCTTTGAGCAAATCCTTCGCATTAGGAAGATGGTGGCCCCAACCGTGCGCAATACCGAAGATGTTGTATTGCAAAAGCGCGAGATCGCTTTGAAATATGCGTCTTGCTTCAAGCTTCCATTGTTCTTTGTCCAGCGGAGAGCTATAGAAAGCTCGAACTCGTCTTGGAGCATTGAAGTGAGTGGACATGTCGGAATACTTGGAGGAGTAGTACGTGGGCGCAAGATGAGTTACGTTGAGGATATGAAGGCTAGTCATCACGTTTGGGCTCTTCCATCGCGAGTCTTGCAGCGTTGTCAGGTTTTGGTAGAGCGGCTGCCATTCCAGCCTGTGCCTTGGGTGTCGTATAAACAAATGTGTCAGCGCATGCGAAGGCAGTTGAATACTGAAGAGCGTTGATGTAGAGCGGCTTGCCGTTGACCTTTCCTGGCCCCGAGGATACCGTTGCCGGGAAGACAGGATCGCTACTCGGTCTGGTGTAAGCTATATTGACTGGCCGGACAAAGTACAATGATACACGACTGCCTGGAACCTGCAGTTTCGGGATTAATCGTCGTGTAGACTGTGCATTCAATGCAGCATCTTATTTATACTCGCTAACGATTGGTTAGCTTGGTAAGGCTTGATTTGAAGCTTAAAAAATTCCTTACCGGACGAAGTATTGGCCCGGCTCATTTCGCCATCGCTGTGGATCGCGCACCTGCTCGCCGAATGTTTTGTCACCATGTTGAACAATACCAGATGCGTCGCCAAGCATATACTCGACATATTTTGTCCCATGGTCGTCCAAGACTCGCGATCGTATGTATTGCTCCAGATTCAGAGGCGAACAGATCTTGCGCATGCGGAATTGGGCCACGTGGTTGTCATTGACGCCAAGGTTGGAAGCATATTGCCATCCCGTATCTAAGTCGAACGCAGTATGCCGCACTCTTGGACACAAATCTTTCGAGAAAGGACAGGTCGCATTGTGTTGTTCTGTGCTGTCGATCTTATTCGAGTAGAATAGCGAACACTCCTCCTCGATATAGTCTTTTTTGTAGCAGTTGTCCGCGTATTTGACAGCCTTGAAGACTAGATCAGTTTGAGAGTCATTGATAGCAGGGAAGATTGATACATTCGCCATCAGGATCGGATTCTGCACATCCGGAAACCACGCGCCAGCTTTTGAGTTGCTCGAACAAGCGATTTCGTTCCCGACGATGCGGCTAGTGTACAAAGCTATGACCTGGTAGCCCAGTCCTATGCCAAAGTAGAAGACACCGGTCGCTATCACCGCGCTTAGCTTGACGGGATTCTTCTTGAACATCGCCAATGCTTTGCGGGCTTTTTGGCGAAACTTGGAATTGGGTGCTGTCGCTGGCATTGGTAGTTGGACAGGATTGACCAACACGTAGTCTTCCAACATGCGAAACAGCACGGCCTCTGGCGCCCCACAGTCCGCAACAAGCAAGTCAATCCGTTCACCTTCAGAGACCCACTTACCTATCTAGATAGGAGTTAAGCCTCTATAAGCAACTACTAGGCTCAAATAGGTAATCAATCAAGTCAAGCCAGACCTTCTGAGCCCCACTTAATTGCTTGTTGCGGAGTCTGTGGCGCCCGCACTTCGGATAGTACCTGGGCAGTGATTGCAGCGACGGTCGCCATGGTCGAGAAGTCCTGCATCATAATGTCCGGATCCGGGGTGGGTGTTTCGCCCAGCACCTTTTCACATATGGATATTACAACTATTCGTATGATCTCATAAGATCGAAGCAGACTTAGCCACAAAGCCAGAGCGACAAACATTGTGATGAAAGAGGACCAGGTTTCGGTGACCAGGATGTATACGGCGGTAGCAGAAGTTAGCTAGGTTTCCACCGATGAATGAGACTCACTGTTGGTCGCATGCTCAGTCCATGGTCCCCACTGGATACGATTCGGCGACGCTCCTTTATCCATCTGCACAAAGTCGCAGTCTTCACTGGTCCCTGAAAAAACAAGCCGAACATTACGAAAAGATTGTTCGAGGTTCCGAGTTGAAGTTGTAGGAAATGCAAAGACGGGTTGGCAAAGGAAATAAGAACCTGGCTGTGGCAGGAGCTAATCAGGTCCAAGTTACATAAACACGACAGGTCCTCCATCGAACTCAGCCACGATCTTACCAAGCATCGTGTTTGCATGGGTGCTTACTCAACCATGTTGCTTTTGTGCGAGTCCTCCAAAATTTGTACGCTCATTGGACTAAGAACGCCATCCGAGCTGCAACCGCTAAAACCTGGGAGCTTAAAGTTTCAGCCTTGCGTCACTTTCCTTGCAGGAATTGAGAACCAGTTCGGCAGTACTCAGCTAAATAGTCAGTCTTGATCTGGCTTGTACACTCTCTGATACACGCGGAAAGGTGGGCTACAAACCTCCCTTCATAACAGAATCATGACCACGGCTACAAGTTAATGCCTTGCGCGAGGTGTCTAAGGACTTCATCATGTAGCCTGCAGCCTTCTTCGAGCGTCTCCGCATTTCTGATAGAAGGTTATCGTTGATGTTGTGCTCCTTCCGTCGTGTTGGGGGGAGTCTCGGTATCTGTTTAACGCTGGACTCGTATCACTCAACTGCTAAACCATGATCATCACTGTATTCTCTACAATATACCCGTGCAGGAAACAACTTCGATGTCTACTAACACAACGAAAGCCCCGTGGTCAGAACATACTAAATCGGCCCACACGCAAAACTCTTAAACCAATTCGTGTCTCCCGCATCCACAACACCCGGACAAGAGACTTTCCTAACACCGTATTAGCTCAAGCACTTCCCTCAAACGATCCACTAAAAAAAAGCGAACTTACGAGCCCTTTCCCTTGCCCCTAACCTCCAAAGTCACCGGCTCCCCTTTACACCAATCGCTTGCATAGAATACACAATACCCACCAGGATCCGGTCCAATGCTCTTCGGCCTGCTGTTGTCGCCGAAGTGGATGCACTGATTTTCGGTGGCGGGACGCTGCCAGATGCATTGCTGGCCTGTTGCGGGATCTGGGGCCCAGTTGGGTAGAGGACAAAAGTAGACTGCGCCGGGGATTCCCATGCCCAGACCACAAGGGTCCAAGGTTGGCAATGTGCTAGCTAGTGTTATGAGAGTGAGAAGGTGGTAGACACATGATGTCATAAGTGTTCGCATGTTGATAGATAGCGCAGTAAGATGTAGTAGAGGGGTGGAGGGCGAACGGAGTCGAAGTTGGAGATTATAAGATGCGGCGATGTCACAGGTCGTGTCGTGGCCACTGGCAGTGAAGGGCGCCGACATGCAATGCGGAGAATTGAGCTCGTCATCTTCAATCAAGACATGAGTACCACTTACCTTTTCTTGACGTCCAATACACCGTGTGGTCGATACCATGATTGAAAATCCCTTCGGCCGTCCAGCACACGTTCTCCACTCCGGAAACTGCTGTCAATGATGGTGATCGAAGCGCGCACTTGAATCGTGAGAGATTTTTTTTTATCATGAGTCAATGTGACTTTTATTAGAGAGGACTTATCCGTCTAGCTCGCGCATCGAACCATCACAACGAAAATCTTAAGACAATACAGACCTGCAGCGTTCGTATCGTGATAAGCCGACATGCCGCATATACCCATGCGCCGAGCTTTTCATCGATCCACTGGTGTCTTGAAAGAGTAATTTATACAACCCTACCTCCATATAACGCCAACAAATGAAAATCATGGCGCTGAAAACAATGCTTGTAAATATGGAGCGGCTTCACAACGTCAACGTGCCGGTCAAGAATCGTCCTCTCCCTCAGCATCGGCCTCGTTGCCACCCGTCAGGGCAGCTGGCAAGGCGTCCTTGACCTCCTCGTACTCTTGTTGCGCCTTCTGAGCTTCTTCAATCAGGCCATTGCGCTGATATGTCGACATGCACAATCCAAAGGCCACAGCCAACCAGAGCGGTTTCTTGCAAAGCTTGGCGTTCTGCCTCGTCGCACGAATAGCCTGAATTGACTTCTCGCCAACCTGGTCTGCGAAGAAAGACATGGTGAAGTAGCAAAGCGCCATGATGACAAACTCCCGATTCTGAGTACGTCGGACGATGTCGTTGGCACGATTGCTCGCTGTCTGCATCAGGGTCTTTTGCCGATTGATTGAAGCATCTGGGCTGCACATCGCGCGCATGAGGCGATACGCCATCTGTATGTACTCATTGGGATGATCCTCACAGAATGGTTGTAGCCGAAGCAGTAAGTCGTTGGCGAAATTGTGCTGCGGATGACCAGGAAATCGGATTATGAGAAGTCTGTTGAGTCCCGCAAGGAGCGTGAGGTCGATCTTAGCGCTGGCTGACGAGCTTTTCTCTGGAAGTTGAAACAAATTCGTGGCGTATGTTCGTGAGGCTGAATCTAAGGACCCAGCTTTTTGCTCGACGATTGCCGTCAAGTACGACAGAGTTCGCGTATATATGTCTTGACCATTGTATGAAGACTTTGCCACCCGTTTGCGCAGAATAGCTAGAGAGTCGTTCACAAGGCGCTGATCTTCTCGGAAGCTGCCTATAAGACCAGCTGCGAATACGGCATGCCAGTCGAGTGCCTGATTCCAGTCCATCTGGGCGGTGGCGAGGGCTATTGGAGTGCTTTGTGGTGAGTGACGTTTCGAAGCATTTCTGGAACGTGAGTGCGCTTCCTTGATGTACGTTATGGCCTTCTCGTGGATGTTCTGGTCCACTGCACTGATGTACAAACACAGCGTCTTGACATCCTCCTTCGGCAGCCAGGTGAAGACCAGCTCGTCTTTCCTGTCGGCATTCTTGCGAAACACATTGCCCGTCTCGTAAGTCAGGCTGCCACCAAAGCTTCGCTCAACAAGCACAGTGAACGATCCGGTCTCGGAGCGCATGGAGTCGAGACCCTCATCGAACATGCTCTCGATCAACGCAGTGGCTTTCTTGTTGTCCGGATTGCCTTTTTGGATGCCACAAGCAACGTCGATTATGTCAATGAGCGTGCCAAATGATCCTAGTTGTGCTGCTGACACCTGTAGTTGCAAGCTTCGGGCAGCAGCAATCGATCGTTGTGCTTGCTCTAGCCTGTCGGACGCAATTGAGCGCAAGTGCACCATGGCCTCCAGAGCACAGCCCGCCACATAGATAGCTCGATCTCCTTGCCTCTCGGCGTGAGCAAGGATAGCATGCAACTGCTGAAGCGCGGAGGTGGTCTCGACGCGCCCAGGTATTTGAAGTGTCAAGGATACCTTCAGGAACCGAAATGCATACACCCAGGCGATGTGTTGAAACGTCTCCGCCTCAGATATGGGTTTGTCCAGTGCTTTCAGCGCAGCACGATGGTTCGTCTTGAACTGATAGCGGGCTTGTAGATGCAGGGAAGCGTACTTCAAGTCCTGCAATCGGCTTCGCCCACATAGTGAGATCTGCTTCGAAAGGACTTCGTCGATCTCGGTAGTGTTGTCCGTCTCTTCCACTAGTAGACTGGCATACCTCAGTCGTAGCTTTGCTTCGTCCCGCGGCATCAGGGTAAAGTCTCTCAGCACAGTGTCCATGCAGCCCATACCGGTAGCCATGAGCTTGTAATACTGCCGAAGATCAGCTTCGCGCTTCTCCCGTACCACCAAAGCCCCCATGCCGCGCGCAGCAGCAATGTACTCGTCGGCAGCCGAGAGTAGCATGACCGAAAGGTCAGCAGGAAGTGCCTTGGTCGGTGGATGGGCATGCTTCGTTGGTGTGAGCTGATGTGTGGACGAGCGTTGGATGACGACTTGTGGGTGCGCTTTGACCTTGGGCGTGGACTGTGGTAATGACGGACTACGATGCTGGCTCGATGGCGTCTGCGATAGAGAAGGCACGCGCTGCTGAGGAGCAGTTTGCTGCTGTAAAGGGACCCGATGTTGGATCTGATTCTGTACGGGCGTGCTGGGGGTTCGCTGCTGCGGTCGAGGGCCATTCTCCTGATGCGACTGTGATCGATGTACTTGCTTCGACGTAGGCGGCGCAGGTGTCGGCTGCGCGCTGTACCGACGATTGTCTTGGGATCCGTCCATTTGACCAATGCCAGCATTGCTTGTTCGCTGCACCGGCACCTGAACCTGGACATGCCGGATCTTGGGCGGTTGCATGTGTTGCATTGGCGACGAGTAGCTTGGAGTCCTCGCAGGAATCACGACCTGGGACTGCGCTCGAGGCTGTTGTTGCTGGCGATATGCTTGGGCCATCGGCGGGTATTGTTGGCTCGACATCTGAGGGAGGACAACCTGTGGGCGCATTGGCTGAGGCTGAGATTGTGGAAAGCCCTGGGGCATCTGCGGCTGCATCGGAGGGTACTGTTGGGGATAGCCATGCTGCGGATAGGCATTCGGTTGCTGTTGGGGAGGCGTGTAGGGGACATATTGGCGGTTTGCATACTGTTGCGGCAGCCAGTTATAGGTGTGTCGCGGGTCCATGGGGGCGATCCTTCAGATGAGCAGAGTCACCGCAAGTCAGAGTGGAAGGAGAACATAGCGAGGCAACGCGGGGTTGTGGGGGTGAGGAGCATGAACAATGGCAGTCGCGATGCGATCTCGAAGCAGGCGCGACCACGCGCTGATTGGCCGATTTATCCTACATTTACTGGCCAATCATACCACGTGCAGCGAGGACATTTATAGGCCGAGGCATCTTACACGTCTTGACTTTCCACTTCACTTTTCGCAGAAATCGATAGTATCACATGAAACCATCCGGGTAGCCCTGTTGTCTCGCATTTGGCGTTTATGAAGCTGTTCTCATTGTTGAGAATCCTCACATTCACCACGCACACATACGTGGGAAGGAGTGTTGCCATATCAGTTGCACTCCTAGTGCAACTTCCCGTTGAAAGCCACTCGGTTCTTTTGAAGAGCTTGGAATCTGATACGGCAAGATCCCGAGTCCCACTGGAGCAGGACGCTCATGAACCATCAATAACATTGAGGCCTGCATCTATCCAAGGATATGGTCGATCTCTCTTGGACACTCGGCCATGCCCGCACATTGTACACCCATCACAATTCTCCCATTCCCTTATCCACAAAGTCGGGTCACAAAACAACTCTGCCGGCCTTAGCGACGTCGTCCATCCCACCATGCCGCCTCAATCCGTTCCTCTTCAATGGCCACCTGCAAACAATGTACACAGCACGTAAAGACCCCGGGCCACCAATCTACTACAAACGAAAGGTTTTTCACTCAGATCACTCCGTATACCCCGGACAATTCGCAGTAGACTTCGTCATCTCGAAAGATGAAGGCGAGCAACAGAAGCTAGACGCTGAACTACCAGAACGCACCACAAATTTCACGTCAGAAGAGTGGGAAGCGATACACACCACCGACACGAGACCCATGATCATCGCCCTCCACGGCCTAACAGGCGGATCTCACGAAGTCTACCTCCGCGAGACCCTCGCACCCCTCACAGCACTAGGCTGGGCCGCATGCGTAATCAACGGCCGCGGCTGCGCCTTATCCAAAATCACCACGCCCCAGCTATTCAACTCCCGCGCGACATGGGACGTCCGACAACTCGTCCGCACACTCCGCCAGCTATTTCCCAACCGCCCCTTGTACGCGGTCGGTTTCAGTCTTGGCGCGAATATATTAACAAACTACGTCGGCGAAGAAGGAGCCTCTTGCATTCTGCGCGCAGCAGTAGCCTGTTCGAATCCATGGAACTTGGAAATCTGCAACGTCGCTTTACAGTCGACATGGCTCGGTTTGGAAATCTACTGCCGCACAATGGGCCAGAACATGAAGGGTCTCTTCGAACGACACAAGGCGCAAATCCTCCAGAATCCCGACATTGATGAAGACAACGTTAGAAACTGTAGGTATTTGTTCGAGTTTGATCGATACATTCAGGCACCGACGTGGGGGTATCCGACCGAGGGGGCGTATTATCGGGATGCTCAGAGTGTGGATGCGTTGCTTGGGGTAAGGATTCCGTTTTTGGGGATTAATGCTGAAGATGATCCGGTATGTACTTGTTGTATTCCTGACATTATAAGGTTTTGTTACTTGGACTAATGCGTTCGACAGATTTCATCCAAAGCCGCCATCCCGTTCGAGGAGTTCAAGCAGAATCCTTATGCGGTGCTGTGTACTACGAATTGGGGCGGGCATCTTGGGCATTTTCAGCTTGGTGGCGGGAGGTGGTTTGCTACGGCGGCGTCGTCGTTTCTTGCCAAGGTACATGATGAGGTCGACTTTGAGGCGTCGAAGGATGCGATCAAGGCGAGCAAGGTGGATGCACCGAGTAAAGCGTATCCTATCTTCGATCCCACTCACCGCCGCTTGATTTTGCCAGATGCATAGATTGCTGGAGTAACTCGTAGATCTGATTCTTGGGTATCATAGACTTTTAGAACGAATGCATAGACCTTCCCTCCTATTCCATCACATGCCTCTGTTCCCCTCTTCATCCAAAGCTGACCCTCTTCCTCTGCTTGTACTTCCCATCCTTATCCTTGCGATCCTTCTTCCCGCCTTTCTCCTCATCTACATCCTCCGTTTTCGCCGGCTCACTTCTTCTCCTCTTCTTCTTCAGGTCCTTCTTTCGCTCCTCGAACGCCTTGTCCTTCTCACTCTTGCGCTCCTCGGCCTCCACGCGCTTCGCTTCTCGTATCTCCTCCAACTGCCGCGCCCGCATTATTTTGCTCTCGATTCGGCCCTCCTTCTCCACATTTACGACGTTCATGATTGCCAGCATACTCGCTGGATCATCAACGAACTTCTTGCCCTTCTTCACACCTTTGGGTTTTGCGATACCGGCGGGTATTATGCCATTGAGTAGCGGGATGTCGAGTTCTTTTTCCGAGTAGACGCGACGCTTCTTGCGGCCGTCGAGGGTCTTTGATTTTGTCTTTTGTGCGCCACCAGGTTTCGCGAGAGTAAGCTTCTTCTGGCGGTTCTTGGATATGCCCTCTGGTTTCGAGGCCGATGATTTTGATTTCGAGGAAGACTTTGCGCCGAGTTTTGCGGATTTTCCTTTTGTACTGGTCTTGCCCTTTGAGGGCTTTGTGGGCGCCATCCTGAATTAGTCGTGTTCTTTTAGTGGGGTGGAGGAATTGTCGAGGTACGTGGAGAGTGCTGGTTCGAAACTTTTGTGGAAGCTGCAAACCCAGATCGGCGGTTGCCCGCAGCTGATCCCGACGTCAAGCGCTAGGGATTCCAACTTCGCAGGCGCGACCGCAGCACAGCTTGAACATCAGACCTCACACGTGCGAGACAGCTTATATCACTTCTCTCCTACGCCTAGCTGCGCGCATCGAAGCCTCAAGACGTCATGGAATCAAATCACCCTTTCCGCTTCCCCAGACCGGCATGGCTGAACAGCGCCAACACGAGGACCTTTGGCGTCTACACCGCGGGAGCTCTGGTAGGCAGCCTCTCCAATGCAAGACATCGCGCATCAGGTACTAATGTGTAATCAAGTTTGCGCTCGGCTTCTACACCCTCATCGACATCGCCGTATGGTCCAAGTCCATCATGAACCCGTCCGAGCCGGCCGTACACGTCACCTTCGTCGACTGGATCCCGGGCATCTGCTCTGCGCTCGGCATGCTCGTCATCAACTCGATCGATAAGTCGCGATTGTCTGCCGATAGCTTCTCATACAGCGGGAATGGCGTTGCGTGGAAGGCGAGGCTAGTGCTGTTCCTGGGCTTCGCGCTGCTGGCGGGCGGACTTGCAGGCAGCGTTGTCGTAATGGTGATGAAGTACGTCGTTCCGGATGCTGGTTATACGTGGCCGACTACTTGGATGGGCATCGGGAACGTCGTCGTGAACGCCCTGATCATGCTTAGGTAAGTTGTGCCCGCAGGCTGCAGAAGATGTCAGGAGGCTAACAAGACGTAGCTCTGCAGTGCTCTGGGTAGCACAAAACCTGGAAGACGAGTATACATACAATCTCGCCCTATGAGGCAGCTGCATCTTGCAATCTTTGGCATCGTTTAAGAACGGGTGCAGTAGAAGCACATCATTGTTTGTTAAGCGCGCTCGGCTGTTGCGGGCGTACTATGCGGTTGGGCCTCGCACGATAAGTGACTGATTGGTTTGTATGATTATTCAGGGTGTTGAAGATCTTTTGTATTTAGCGATATCGACCTCCACACCCTGCACTTTCTCACGTTTGACGCAGGAGCTCTGTACGGCAACTGGTGACTCACTGAATGTATTCGTACAAGAACGCTCACAACACTATATGAACAACATGATGCGCATGGCTTGCAATAACTCCAATAACGTGCATACAACTACCGCCGCCCTCAAAGCACCGGAGGATGCATTTCCCCGAATCTACCCAGCCTCAAAACTAGATGGGCTAGTCAGTTATATACTGTCTTCAATAAGATAGTCTATCGAACTCACATCTTCTTGTTCCTGGAAGAACAGCGTGAAGCTGATAATAGTGGCATAAATCAACAGGCCGCCAAAAACGGACATGGCTGCTGCGCCGCCTGCGATTTGCGCCGAGTGCCATAGCAGGGTTGGCAGCGCAATTCCCATAACGACGAAAAAACCCGTCAGGAACCGTCCAAAGTCTACGATGCCATTTCCGTGGCTCTCCATGAAGTCATCCTGGTTGGCGGCTCTGCCGCATAGCCAATTCGGTAATGGCGCAATCACGTAGGTTGCGACCACGAGAAGGGTGAGGTAGTTGTGGAAGAGGGCTGCAGAGAGAATGACGAGGAGGAAGCCTATCGCAAGGACCTGATGAGCGTCACAGTCAGCGAGGCTGCCATGCGTAGAATGAGGGCGGTGCTATGCGCCGGCGCTGAACATACGAAGGACAGCCCTATGATGGTCTTGATGCCGGCCATGCTGTGCTATTGTGACTGCGTTAGTAGGTCAAGATTTTGGGAGTGTGTGCGCGATAACGGAGAATGGATCGTGTTTGTGTCCGATGCTTTCGAGGTGCTGCGAGATTGTAGGGTTGCTGTCGTGTAGGCGCCTGGGGTGAGGTTGGAAGTGACGCTTCGGCCGCGCCTACCTTGCCAAGCCCTAGAGCTTCGGTAGCTCTTGCTGTCGTAACTAACGGTGCCTTGAGCATCAACAACCACAACCCCACTCTACACCACTCCGACACCCGACTTTCCTCGAACATCAGCTTCAAATTGGACTAGTCGGTGATAGTTCAATCTCAAATTCCGCTCCAAACGTGTTCACGACCGCGACAAGTATAGAGTAATCCCACAACTCCCGCATTCACCATGTTCAGAAACAACTACGACAACGATTCGGTTACGTTTTCGCCGCAGGGTCGCATATTCCAAGTTGAGTATGCCTCGGAGGCGGTCAAGCAGGGTTCAGTTGTCGTCGGCCTCGTCAGCAAAACACATGCCGTGCTTGCAGCCATAAAGGTACGTTGAAACGGCACCGCACCAAGTACGATTCAAGTTTGCGCGCTGGGCTATCTACTGTACTTCGTTCTATTGTACTTCGAGCAACTCGCAAAATACCGGCGAAAGACATTTAGCATTGCTTGCATGGCTTTCGCCCTTGAATTGTCACTAACGTCGAGCAGAGGAACGCTGAAGAGCTGTCGTCCTACCAGAAGAAGGTCATCCCGATTGATTCGCACTTCGGTGTCGCCCTCGCCGGTCTTGCCTCAGATGCCCGAGTACTCTCGAACTTCATGAAGCAACAGTCACTCGCCTCTCGCCTCACATATGACCGCGCCATTCCACTCGCAGAGATCACCGCACGCATCGCAGACCGCGCCCAAACCAACACCCAACAGTACGGCCGAAGACCTTATGGTGTTGGACTATTGATTGCTGGTGTCGACGCCAAGGGCCCACACCTGTTCGAGTTTCAGCCTAGCGGCGTAACACAGGAGATGCTTGCATGCGGCATTGGTGCTAGGAGTCAGATGGCAAGGACATACCTCGAGAGGCATCTGGACGAGTTCGACGGCGCAAGCAGGGAGGACTTGATTAAGCATGCATTGAGGGCGTTGAAGGAGTCGCTGTCGCAAGACAAGGAACTTACTGTCGACAACACAAGCGTGGGCATTGGCGGCATCAACGAGAACTTCGCGCTGTACGAAGGCCAGGACATCGCTGAGTGGCTGGATGCAACTTTCGAGAACCGAGAAGGCAACGACGAGGAGGAGGGTGGTGAGGCCATGGAGACAGACTCATGAGGCAGATCGCGGGAAGGGTGAGCTGAATCGTCGAAGCAGCACTGGGCGTCCGCCTGGCTCGCTGGCTATGCAAAAGACGGCGTAGAGCAGATACATTCTAGATCTGCTGCCTTAGATCACGACAGCTAGCTCGCATCAAGATGCAAGCCTAGCTACGAGAATGGAATGAATACGATGCAAATGCACAAACATAGACTCTCTGTCCAGATGGTAGCTAAATCAAGCGCATTGGAACGATTGCATGGCGAGGTTGAAGATCGCGCTCACGTGATGTTGAAGCTCCGAGCGGCATCCGCGAAATCTCGCCGGAGCTCTGTGGCCTTCCCAACGCCCATCCGCAACCCGCAATTCCTTCATACCCACGAAACCTCATCCAACCATCACAATGGCAGCCGCGTGGAAAGCAGCCGGTCTCACGTATGCCTCGAATGTCCGACGCTGCCGCAACTGCATTACTGACGGATCTGGACAGCTACAACCGCTACATCGCGGTCGCATCGCGCGTCGTGCGCCGGTCGCTCAAGGAGGAACAGCGCATTGCTGCCGAGCGAAGGGGCGAGAGCGAACTCAGGTTTGCCAAGTGGGAGGTGAGTGCATACAAGGAGGGCAGCGATGGCGTAGTGATGGTAGCAGAGATGGATGCTAATGGAAGCGCAGAACGGCAAGCAGGGCGACATCAAGGACCTGAACGCTCAGACTCTGCAAGCACAGGCCGATGCTAAAGCCTCGTCATCTTAAGCGATCGCGGACGTATGGGGCATGATATGGGAGATGGATGCATGGTTAGAGGAAAGCCGCCGAGGTGGTGAATGTATATTTTGTACTATCAAACGCCGTTTGCGCGGAGGAAACACCAAAAAGCCAATGCACTTCAGGAATTGAGCTCAATCACACTTCCACTAGTTCCGTACATCAAGTCGTGAAGTCTCGATGTTGTCGTGATGCTCCAAGATAACAATGGGCTCTTACCAAAAGCTCGCCTTGCATGCAAGGTGTAACTCGGCTGTCACAAACTTCCCGCATCGGCAACTACTCCACCACCGAACATGGCAGATCCCCCAACTGGGCATGACACCGCCTTAGACCCAGACATACCGAATGTTTCATTTCATGATGGCGCAGGTGAGATTCAAGCTTACGATAAGTGATGCAACTAATGCCCAATAGTATCGTCACATGTTCATGCCGCCGGATGCAATGCTCAAGCCTCCACGCCGGCGGAATTGCCGCTGAGGCAGTCGCTACGAAAGTCACAAAGCGTGTATGAGCCTAGAATTCATGATATCACCGAAAAGTTCACGAAAGCTTCGAACGGTACTTATCTTCTTATCATCTCGATTACGCTTGCGGGGCGACGGCGGGGCAGGGTCAAGGCTGCCGTGAAACGACTTCCACGTGCTTTCCATGCTTGATACACTCTTACCATCTCGGAAGCAAGACTAACATACTCGCAGCTCTTGATGTCGGCCAACTCGTCAAAGATGAGTACTTTACCCTGTTCGAGTCCATTGGGGCTATCGAGGTACCACTATTGTAAATCCGATACTTTACTTGCTGACGAACAACATAGATTATGGACTCTAAAATGGATAGCGGTTTCTTGAAGCCAGGGGAGACACTGGAAGACGACTACGACACTCTCACGCCTGTACTACCGGAAGAGCTAATTGGCATCCTGGATCAGTTGCTCTGCTATGAAATGGCATGGCATACTGGGTACCCGCTGTCACAAACCTTGTTCACCTCAGTATACATCGACAAGCTCCTCTGGCCGGAGACCAAGGCTTTGGAGCAAGCTCAATTCTATCGAGGTATGGTTGATGACGATCGAAGGCCAGCGCCGCTTTTGCAAGTGCTCAGAGCGTACTGTCTCGCGCTCATCAAAGGGTGCGACTTCGTCATTGCCAAGATAACAGGGAGAGACTACTTCGAAGAGGAGGACTTCTGTACGCACACATACAATCGAGTGTTGTTCGTGAGCCTACCAATGGACGTGTTCTTGAGGGAGCTTGATGCTGCGATGGAAGCCATGGAAGAGTGAGTAGTTATCACGTATTCTTCATATGAGGACAATAGGCCTAAATTACCACAGCACCGATCTCCAGATGAACGACGCATTACGAACCGCCATCATCTCTAGACTCGACTTCAGGAAGGGGTTCCTGCGCGCCCTGGATTTGGATCTCCCTATCGAGCAGATCGCCTACTCTTGGCCTCTCGCTCTGAAGAATCTTCACCAGCTCAAAGCATCACATCAGCTCGGCCAAGCCGTACCCGGCGCCTTCAGCACCAAAATGCAACGTCGTCTAGCATCTACAGTTCCACCCCGGCCGGTCGTCGAACTGGATTTCAAAGACGCACTAGACAAGCTACAACAGCTCGGAGCTGATTGCGAAGAGGCCACACGCTTCGTCACACTCCCGCAAGACCCACTTGAGTACCAATCATTTCTCTGGTACTTTGCATCGCGTTTGCCGCCACCGCTGGCCTACGCACGCTCATACCTCGCCACTCTCCTGTTCCATGCAGACGTGCTACAGTCCTCTGTCTCCCTCCCACTCGCAGACATCAAGTCGCTCGTCTTCCCATCCTCACCAGTCCTCCACCCAATGAATTGGACCTTTTCACCGCCACGCAATCCCATGCTCCCGAAACCGCCGCGTCTCCAAATGGCTATTCTGATCGATGACTTCGTTGATCGCACAGGGCAGCCTTACATGGATCTCTGGGTCGCACTTGGCCAAAACCGATGTCGGCTTCGCAGAATGTTGACACATGTCATCATCGCATGGGACATGTTGCAAGCCGATGCCTCACTCGTCGACACCGAGATCCAAGCTGCAGCAGTAGAAGCCGGCGTCGCAGACCAAGTCATGGAGTTCTCGATAAGCACGTGGACATACCACAAGAAACTCTGGATGATCGAGAAGATTCTCCTTCTCGGCTTCGAACAGGACGTGTTTCTCCCGGATGAGTATGCTGGGATGTATCTCTTCCTCAGCCTCATCGCAACGCGACGAAAAGAACTCCTCCAACGTGTTGAACAACACCATCTCATGCGCTCCTCACAATTACTGACAGCAAGACGGCTTCGCGAGGCCCAGGAAATCGAGGACGCAGGACCAGATCTCGATAGCTTACTCGCCGAAGCAGAGGGCACGGCTTCGCTGAGTCTCGCACTAGCTCGCTTGTATATCATCTTATTATATCTCGGCCTCCTGCCCATTCCCAAACGCCCGTTTAGCTCCGAAGCCCTGCGCTATGAACTTCGCATGAAACCCTTCCTGGCCTTACAACCACCAGAAGTCCCGCCGTTTGAAGACTTCAAGGCCCATACGCAGCCGTACGGAGCGTACGACAGTCCTCTTCCAGCATTGACCGAAGATCTAAGGAAGAAAGACTCGGAACTCTGGACCGAAATTGATGCCAGTATCAAAGCAGCCAAGGACTCGTTTGCCGAGGTTAAGAGACTCGGTGCTCGTGCAGCGAAGGCAGAGGGTGTGGAGAAGGCGTGGAGCAAGGAAGTTCAGGGGAAGTTGGCGAGCTGTGTTGCATTGGGCGTTGCGGTTGCTGGTGTGAAGGATGCGGTTGGGAGGAAAGAGGAGAGTGTCAGCGTGAGAGAGGGTTTGGGAGTTAAGGTTGAGGTTCCAGAGAGTGGGATGGGAAAGAGGTATGCAGAGGTATGGGTTGTAGTGAAGGTTCTCAAGACATGAGCACGTTGCAATTGGGAGGGGAAAGAGATGGAAGGAAGCGCATGCTACCGCATGAATACGTAGACGAAACACCGGACCAGCTGCGCAGTAGTCCTACTCCAGAAAATGCCACCCCAAACCAAACCGTGGGTATCATATTACATGCGCCATAACACCATACCAGTTCCACTCTCTCTGGCCTCACGCCATCTTCCTATGTGAACACAATGATCCATGACAACGCGTTCCATGACCGGAACATACGCATCAACCTTTAGATCCCCTCAACGTCCTCTCGCTGACCTTCCTAATACTCCGTGCCGAAATGCCGCGTTCGCCGAATTGCTTCGACTTGATGCTCGCTTCGTTGATCAACCTACCACTTGTCAGCTTCCCTCTCTCTGTAATCTCCTTCTTGCTGCACTCATATCCGCGCTCGTCTGGGTACGAGGGCAAAGGGCTCGGAATGGGCTGGGCTGGACGTACTCTTGCATAAAGAGCGCATAGTTGAGATAGATCTACCATCACCATACGTCAGCATTTTCCCAGCAGGATCTTGAAGTATCTAGGCCGGAGCAGTAGTGCGCGTACTAGGATATCGACATTCTTGCTCAATTGACGGTTTGAATGCGCTTTGATGATCTTCTTGAGCGTGCCGCGGGGGTAGAGTGTCTGTGCCATGATTCGCTTCGTGGTGGCACCGGCTTTCTGCAGCGTAGTTGAGGAGTTGCGGGGATCGTAGGGGCTTGTACGGGTATGCGGGATGCGCTTGTTACGGTGTTATTGCTCGTTGGTTGTGTTCGTGATGTCGGTGTTGATGATTGACGTGCATCGGCGTCCGTGCACGATCGCGTAAACACGTGCGAACAGGTGTTCACGCAGCTGCATCCACGACACAGCCGGTTTTCTCCGGTGCTCCGACCCATAACAGTTTCTCACTTCGATGCATGCGATGTGGATGGAAGCGTGGATTTGAACAAACGGACTGCTAATATGGGACACTTCTATCTGGGACTATCACAAGATAATGTTACACAAGCCCCAGGCCAAACGAGATTTGCCAGTGAAACCACTTCCAACTGTATTTACACCTTGAGACCAATCTCCTCGGCGAACGGTAGGACGAACAGATCTCCGACCGCAGATACTGAGGCGCGGTTCTCGAGTAATTGCTTGGCAGCCTGTGCATGTTCGTTAGCATGCATCTCGGGAAATGCTTGCATTGATATAGACTTACAGACTTCACGGCCTCTTCTGACACGCCATCAATCTTCTTGGCAACCTCGTCGATCTGGTAAGCTTGTGTGTTGTGAATGAGGCCGTTGCCGGTAAGCTCAAGACCAGCACGGACGTCCTGGCCGTGCTCAAGCTCCTTGAACTTGGCTGCCGCCTTTGCTTTCGAGATCTGCTCACTTGAGATTTCGCCAGCAGCAATCTTCTTGATGGCCTCGACAGCGGCCTTGGCGGTGTCACGGACACCCGTGGCCGAGCCAGTGATGGTGGTGTACAGGAGACCAGCATCCGAGTAAATGGCGCTGGTGGTCTTGACCTTGACGCCTGGGGTGGCAGCGTTGCCGAGGATGGTGAAGCCGGGTGACCACTTGACGGCTGACTGTCCGCCGAGAAGGGAGCCGAGGACGGCAATCTCAGGCTTGTAGAACTTGCCAGTGAACGAGCTGGAGCCAGGGAAAGCAATGACCATAGCGTTCCCGCCATCGTGAGCAATGCGCTCCTCTCCGCCGACATACTTGGTCTGCTCCGCACCAACTGATGACTGCTCAATTGGCTGAGCCGGGACGTCGTCGAAGAACTCGTTTACCCACTTGGAGAAGTCGCCGTGGTCCGCGCCGTTGGCGACGAGGGCAAAGTTAGGCTTGGCGTATGCGATCTTGGAGTAGTATTCGATGGTCTGAGCGTCGAGGTACTTTGTGTATGGAGTTTGCGAGGCGGAGGCGGTGGGCGTGCCGAGGCCGCGGTGGAAGGCGAGGCTATGGGCGGAGTTGGTGGCCATATCAGTGACGCTGGAGAGGAACTTCTTGTGGGCAAAGTCGATGAGCGGGAGGACCTCTTCCGAGTAGACGTATGCTGTACCATGTCAACTTCATCCCACCGTGTCAATGCCGAGGGTTTTGCGTACGGAGGTACTTTGTCTTGCTGGCAACCTCGCCAAGCAGCTCCACAAAGTAGGGCAGGTCATCGCGGAGGAACTTGGCCTCGAGGACCAGATTCTCGCGCGAGTGGTAGCTGGTCAGCGCAGCTCCCAGAAGCTCGGATTCGCGAACGATGCGCAGCGTAGACCGTCTCTCAGTACCCTGCAATGCAATTGGCCGTCAGTCGAGCTCCCCTCAGCAATTGGCCGCGATGCATCGTACCCGGAAAGCGAAGTTGCTGAGACCCTCGGTCAGGCCGGGCAGCGGCTGGAAACGCGTGCCAGCCTTTGCAACCAGCGCAAGCGTCGTCGTAGGGCCTGCAAAGTCTCTGCTGGCGAACTTGACGCCCTTGGCCTCGCCGGCCTCATACTGGAACGAGCCGGACGCAGGGCTTGCGAGTCCCCGGCGCTGGCTCTGGCGGGCAGCCTGCAGGCGCGCGGCACGCTGAGCGCCCCGGCAGGCGGTGGAGCGGGAGAACATGGTGAAGAGGGCGCCGAGCGGGGGGCTGTCTCGATTGTGGTGGTGGGCAATTGGATGGATGCGAGCTGCGGCAGGATGCGGTCGTGAGAGAGCAAATGTCGAACTTGCTGATCTAAGCCAAAAAGGCGCACGCTGATTCGCCGCATCGTGGTCACCCATTACTCCCCGCCGCATTTTCCGTCGCGCTGCTGCAAGCCGACACTTTTCTACAATAGCTTGCCGAAGCTGGTCTGCCACACCTACTCGACACACTAAACCAATGTCTGCCCGGTAGCACTAAAGTCACCTAGATATCTGGCAAATATCTAGGCTCCACCATGTCGTACAATCAGCGCGAGACTCCGGTAAGATGCGACGGCCCATCCTGAGCTGAATCATAACCAACACTATCCAGATACTTGCGGAGCTCTGCACCTTCCTGGTCGAAGACGTCTACGGCGAACTTGCAGCGGTATGTGTGGTCACGGGAACATCGCGCCTCGAAATTTTGTGGCTGTGGTGAAGAATCTGGCTTCACATGCGGCAGGCGCATTGGTGCACACCTTCTAACACTTTTCAGCGCGTCTACTCGGTGCTCGCGCGCCATGGACGACAGACTCTCGCAGCAATCGCACGCGCCTCCTACCTGAATGGGCGGCAGATCAAATACGGCCTCGTCATCCTTCTCCAACAGCATGTCATTTTCCACTCCGGCAATGATGCGCTCGTCACATACTACGAGATCGACTGGCAGAGCTCCTACGCCCTGGTGCGCCTCGGCAAGGTCGCAAAGCTCGTCGACGACCGCTTTGGCAGCAAAGCAGCAGACGTCATTTCGCATTTGCTGACATTCGGCCACACGCGCATTGCAGACTTCAAAGAAGCCTACTTCCCTGCTGATGTCGCTAGCGATGATGACTCTAACGATGACATTGTAAATGGAACCGGCCTGAAAAGGAAGCGAGCGAATGGCACACACGTCAATGAGACCTCAGCGAAGACGAACGGCATCGTCAACGGCGTGCCTTCGGAACTCGAGGACGTGAAGCCAGATCCTTCGAGTCTCACTAACGGCGCACACGCAGCCAACGGTATCTCGAAGTCAGCAAAGACGAATGGGAATGCGCACGAGATATACATGGACGGCGCCGTTGACCTTGGCGATGGGCTAGAAAAGGAGGATACCGCATTCGCTTCCGTGGATGAGCTATATGATGTCCTGCAATTACTCATACAGCGCGGCTGGGTCAGGACTGTCACCGAATCGCAATACCTGTCACCAGGAGACATGCACGACAAAATGCAGCAGGAAACCATTGACCAAGAATTTAGCGGCTCGGCTCCAACGGGGACCAAGGACAAGGAGAAGATGCACCGTGCGATACTGCAGAAGAAACGACACATGCGCGACCAGTGGTTGGAGGTTCCCAGATTTTCCCGGAAACGCTCAGCAGAAACAGCTTCACAAAATGGTCCGAACAAGAGGATAAAAGTCAACGGTGTGCAACATCAACCAACAGCTGGCGCAGCTCTACCGGAAGACGATCTCGTCATCCGAGTCAACCCTGAGAAGATCGCAGTTGCCATGCGCACGGAGCAGTTGGTGCAGCTTGTGGAACAACGACTTGGCTCCGTGACGGCCCACATATACCAGATCATGCTGAGAATGCTTGAGAACAATACACCTCGGTGTTACGAAAATTTGTCAGAGCCGCCTGTCGCTGGAGAGGCTGCGAACGATATTCACCTTGAGCCACAACTTCTCGTCGATGCTCGAGCCATTGCCAAGAAGCTGCCGCGCGATTTCGATGTCTGCGAAGGCCTCGATCCCAATGCAGTCGTTTCCATCACCCGGAGAGGTCATGTGCGCAGCTCCAATGTCTTAAGTCAGCCAGTGGACCCGAACAGAATCGGCATGGATCACAGGACGGAACTTGTCGACAAGCACATTCGACTTCTCGCAGAAGATCCATTGCACTTCGCCACCTGGCACTCGCGCGCCGGCTTCTCGCAGTGGCATATCGAGTTTGACGAGATTGCCAAGCAGTTGATACAAGCCGAGGTAGAGAATACAATCTTTGCGAGGAAAGGTGCGCTGGGTGTCAAACTCATTCGAGCCCTGCGCAAGAAGGGCAAACTCGACGAGCGCGCTACCTGCAATGCAATGATGATGTCCGCGAACGACATTCGAGGCATTGTTAATGATCTCACAGTACAGGGTTTCGTACAGACGCAGGAGATACCGAAGGTCGAGAGGCGTGAGGCGAAGCATTCACTACATCTGGTGTGGTACGATCGCCAAAGAGCACGAGAGAAACTACTTCACGACACCTACAAAGGGATGGTGCGCATACTGCAACGCATCGCATTTGAGCGAGAGAAGATTCAGCCACTACTCAGCAAGGCCGAGCGATCAGATGTCATTGGCAATGAGGAGAAGTGGCTGAGCAAAGGCGAGCTTGATGCTCTCCAAAAGTGGAAGGAGGTGCAGGAGAAGTTGCTTCTCCAGTTATTTCGGGAAGATGATCTAGTGGCCACACTTCGCGATTTCCATGGGCCGTTGATCTCTGTGTAAGAATAGCATGATGGGCTTCGGCCTGCTTCGATCGGAGGAATCTTCCCGGCGTTCTTCAACAGCCTCGTCTTGGGCACAGAAAAGCATTCGGTATGGAGTGATACCCTCAGCATATGGGACGGAGTTTATTATCATACTCTATATTATTTGTAGAGATATACACGCAATATGAAGGATTTGCTAGCAGCTGGGCGGCGCCATTCGCCCTACTTCACCCTAGTTCGATAACGCGCGAAGTCAAGCAAGGTTCAGCACACGTTCATCCTGAGAGAGCAGCCAACAATCTTCCCAGTCTTCCACGCTTCCTTTGTGGTGCCGGACCCGTTCGAGGATTGACGTACTTGGTTTGGCGTCTATCTAGACTTGGTGCTCGTCTAGTCTCCATACTGACTGATCGAACGGCGTCCGCATGTAGTGCTGATGCTGACCTCGACTGCGGCTGACTGCCAGAGTATGCAACAATCGATGAAGGGTCTGGTTGACCCTTCGCCTCAAGAGGAACTTCTGGCAGCGGCTTTTCATCGGCATCAATCAGTGTTGACCTGGCCACCTGGGGTATCGAGCCGACGGTTGTCTGCCCACCAGCAATATGCCAGTCTCCTGGCGCTTCCCACGTCTTCGAACCCGCAGCGTCGCCCTCGTCACGTTGTCCCAGAAACTCGCGCCTATGCATGGCTCTTATCTCCTCAATTCTCGCCTCCCTCTCACGCGCCTTCCTCTTCCGTCTCGCCTGCTTCGCTATCAGCCTTCTTCGCTCCTTCCTACACCTGTCCAGGAATTGATCCCTGCTCTCGCCACGCCAACACCTCGCAAACATCTCATCTCGTACCCTCGCCTTCAGCGCCAGATACTCCTCTTGCTCCAGCAACCACCACATCTCCTCAGCCAATCCACGCTCATTCTTCTGAATCTCGTTCAGAATAAACCACACAATCGCGTCGCCTAGCCCAGACTCGCGGAAGGAACCAAAGTACCCAGTCCAGATCAATTCAATAATCTCGTCGCTCATCTCCCAAGTCAAACTACCCATCCACTCCCGCACAATCAAGCTCTCGATACGCTCCGCATCAGCGATCAAGCCGAGCACATGACACGCCCGAATAGTCTCCATACCATCTTTGATACTGGGCGGTATGCGCATTTCACCAGACACTTTATGTGACGAGCGTTCGCAGCAGCGTTTCATGAACCTCACTACCCCTACTATACCGGCTTCTTCCGCCTCTGAGGCGGGGATTTCGATAACATCTTGTGCGGCACCATATTTTGGCAAGAGACGTTCTAGCGCTGCTGGAGGACAGAAGTGCAAGAGCATTGCTGAGGGCACGGCGGGGACGTAGATCTCGCCAGTGGAGGCGTTGGTTATGTTGATGGTTGGGCCGAGAAGGCGTTTTGCCAGGTCGCGGTTGGTGGAGAGGAGGGCTGTTTTGTAGAGTGTGTCAGAGGACAAGGGGACTGGGGCGGTGGTAGGGTGGCTTCGGCGGGTGGATTTAGGTGGTGGTGTTGTTGGGTTGACGGTGGGATCATGGGTATCAAATCTTATTGTGGGATCATGGACATCGAACCCTGGCATATCCGATGGTGGTGAGGTAGATTCCTCTTTCTCGATGGACTGCATGCCAAGCATCTTTGGTTCGGATGGCTTGCTCTTGAGTTCAGGCATCGGAGTGTTGACAACGGCTGGAGGATGCTGTGGTGTTGCAGCAATTTCGTTGTCGGCCACCTCATCCTTGTCGCTGTCATCGCTGGCTTCGCTGTCACTGCTCTCTGGCAGCGCGACTGTCTCTGCCACACTACGCCACCCTTGTTCGTTCGCAGGCAAAGCTACTCCGGTAGCCTCCAGCATATCTTCTGGCTTATCATTACTGATTGAGTAGACACTACCTGATCGTTCGGACTTAGGACTCAAAGGCGCTGTATCTGGCGCAATCGGGATATCCACCACATTACTTTCGAGCCTTGCCAGCGTCTTCCGGAATACCACAGCCTCCTCTTCCAGATCATCAAGCTTTTGCTCCAACTTCAATTCCGCGCTTGGCGACGCGGTCGAGTCACGTCGCCGTCTCCCCTCCTCAGCCATGCCTTCCAAGGGATCTTGCACACCGCCTTCGCGCAGCTGCGGTAAGTTTTGTGAATCTCCATCAGCACCGCCTCGTAAGCAAGACACATCTTGCCCGTCCCCATTCCAGTAGTCATCCGGGTTATCGATGATCTCCCAATCTCGCAGCGGACTGCCTGTGAGTTGGCGAAGCTCATGCAGTGGGACTTCGACGGTGGAGATGAGTTCATGGAAACGAAATGATGGGGTTGGCGCAGGAGAAGGAATCGAATGAGAACACTTCGGAGGTGGAAGGGATCGGGCTTCTGGTGTGTTCGACTTCGAGAGAGGAGACTCGTTTATTGATGCTGGTATCTTGGAGTCTGAGGCCAAGGAATTCCTTCGAGGTGCCGTGGTCGTTGTGGGAAGAGCGTGAGAGAAGTAATTTCTTGCTTCAAGAAGGTCCTTTTCCACGACTGCAACCGAGCACATGGGGATGAAGCCATGGGGTTCGTATTGTGCTGGGTGAGGAGATAGTTCTACCTCTTCTCTGTATTTCGGAACAGCCAGCGAGAAGTAGTCAACAGTATCTTGACTCGACATCCTCTCTGCAGCATCCGGTAATGGTGTCGCAGTACCAAGCGGGATAAAGCCATGCGCTACAGGTGGCGTATACTCACAATGCCGCGATGGACTTGCGGTATACCTTCTCTCGATGAGCGGGCATGGGATGGGAAGTTCGAGGTGATTAGGTCCAACTTGGGGCCTCATCATCTTCGAGTATTGCTTCAGAGCTTGCAACTGTCCTCGAGAACGCATCCTCGAAGACTGGACCTCCAAAAACAGCAGCGTTATCAACGTCCTGCACATCACACGAACACTGACTTCACGCATTGACACCCCGTATCCGCTGTGAAGTCTACAAACGACATGTGTGCATAGTGCATATCGCCCCCGCCGCACAAACACCGCCTGCCCTTCACCTTCACCCCGCCCGCCTCAACATTGCGCATGCATTATCAAGGATCGACTCATATGTGACAGGATTCATTTTGCGACTATTTGGCTCAAACTTGGCTGTTTTTGAACGCCTAGAAGACGAAACCAGGTCACTCGAAATTGATCCGTTTGTCGTTGGTCCGCTACCGACCATGAAGCATGGAAATGACTGGCGTCGTGTGATGAACTTGCAGCCACCACGACTTTTCACTATCAAACCACGATCCCGACTTCGACTGCGACGGCGACCATGGTCAGGCTTCTTGCGGACATTGTGTACGGGAGATATGACGTAACATCACTCTTTCACCAGACACCCCATCGCCTGGCTAAGCTTACAAAGTTTTAGTGTGTCTCAGCATTCAAGCTTACGACTCACAACTCAACACAATCTCACCAATCACAACCTCTCAATTCTGCATACATCCATGGTCACGACTCAACCGCTCACTCTCACTCAACTCGCTCAGACAACGAACATGGCGTGTCTTACCCTACCGCCACCTCCTAAGGGCGTTGACCCTGAGGTCCTGGCGAAGATTAATGTCTTCATGAATACGACGGCGCCGAAACCAGCATCAAAGCCTCCTCTGAAGGCACAACAACGTCCTGCATTGAGCCGGCGGGGTGCCGGTACGAGAAATGTGGAAACGAAAACGCATGGCATTGTGGACAGCCTGGACCAGAACGAGAAATGCGGGTTGAATGCTTCTGAGGAGAAGGATGCTACCGATGGGGTATTCAATGAGATCTACAAGTCTCCATCTCGATTCTACCACCGAACTCTGGAGGCTGAGCGATTTCGCTGCCAATCCACCACCGATAAACCCACCCACAACTTCGACTGCGATGAATACAACGAGAAGTCCTCACTTCTCTTCCCTCTATCCTCATCCACACCATCGCCCAACAACGCTTTACAGAGATCGAAAATCCTCGCACGCGCAATCTACACACGACCGCCACGCACATCTCCACCACTTCCACTTCCACCACGGCCAGTGCCAACACCCTCACAGCGAAAAATCGAGCCATCAGCTCTCACAACATTACTCAGCCTGCTGTATGTCTTTCTGATGGGCTTGTTCGTAGACGATCAACCTGCGATCATTGAATATTCGACCGCAGAGATCAAGAGCAAAGTACGAGTGCGATGTGAGGCGCAACTGCGAGAAGTCGTAGTTGGAAGGCCTCGAATCACTGTAGTCATGCTACACATCGACGACGAAAACACTGAAAAGACTCAAGTCGTCCCCATCACCGCGAAGCCAAAGCGCGTGCGGGATTTGTTGAAGGAAGGGGGAGTGCGTGATGTAGCTGAGAATTTATATGGAAAGGAAATTCTGGGCGCGATGCGAATGCTGTCTGCTCAACAGAGGTTTGGAGAAAATAGGATGTAGATTCTACTAGAGAATGACGACAGGAGAATGAGGACAACAAGATGCAGGTAGATTCGCAAGTTGAGGTCAGTCAGCATAGGGTTGAGGCACATTAAGGAAATGTCGGATCGCGAAATGTGAACATGACGAAAGCAGTAGGACTGACGACAATGCCACATAATTTGCCTATATTGATTATCAATTGAGCCTGGGTGTACTGTGTTGAACCTCAACCAACCTAAAGAATGCGAGACGAGTGATGTCTAAATATTAAAGTGTCTGCCGTGAGGCTGCACGTGTAGTCAGTACAAATGGGCTATACCCACTCACTAGCGCGGGTAGAACGAGCCTGGTCCATACTCAGACGGCCTGGCATACTCCTCTATGTCTATCCTCCGTTTTTTGCAGAGTGCGCAACAAGCAAGCAATAGGCAGATTGATTACCAGATTAGAACTACCACGGACCAGATAGTGGTCTTTAGAGGCCTAATGCGGTAATCAATCTGCCTATCGCTTGCTTGTTGCGCACTCTGGTTTATTGGGACCATCCTCGACGATTGCTCGCTCCTTGCTGTTGTAAGTAATCCAAGTTGTTCGTAATAAGGAAAATGATGCCCATATTGTCCGTGCTCTGTTATTCGTTGTCTTGCTTAGAATCCTGACGTGCCTTGACGCTGGCACTAGTGGCGACGTTCCGCGGTGGTAGTGACTCATGGCTTCCGTCTTCTCGCTCGACTCTCCCGGCGACGACATTCTGTGGTGGTCGCACCGTAAGACCTTTGTCTCCCAGCAGGACTCTGCGCATGACATAGGCTGAGGGGTAGACCGGTCCGAACTCGAGCGGGTCGGGAATGAGGACCTGCAGATCGTCCTTATGAGCAGCCCTCTGTCTCCAGGATTGCAGTTCGCTGCGAAACATGACGCGTCTTTGCGGCGCGTCAGCCCTGAGGGTACTAGGAGCAGTTAATATATGCAGACGCGTCTAGATTAATCAAGGTGAAGCGGCTCTTGGCCCTCTCCAACGGCGAAGCAGTCGACACGCTAGGAGAATCTGCGTTTGTTGAGGCTTTCCCAGGCGCACGTACTCGGCCTTGGACCCCTTTAGAAGACCTAATGAAAGGTTAGTACGTACTCATGAGATTCGTCGATGTGTCGACTGTGAAGTTGGCGTAATCGCTGCCGTCGTCACCAAACCAGTCAACCCACATGCATCGATGTAGTGAGCGAAACACATTGCCAGCGACAGCGCGAATGAGAGCAGGATCATGGAAGGTCTGGAAATCGGGGTCCACGTGAGGTCTGAGTACGCGCCCGGTCCCAGGGAGGTTGTCTGCGATCAGTATCCTGGTGTTCCAGCATGCCCACACGGCCTGCAACTCTCTGACTGCAAATGGACGAAGGCAAGGAAACTTTGTCAGCCAAGTCTCTGCCTGGCACGCCTGCCACTGCATACCCAAGATACAGAAAAGAATGTGGTAGGCGCAGAGGTTCTCAATACCCGCAGCCAGGGTCAAATTCACAGTTCGTCGTATGACGAAGTATGAGATGCCACTCCGGCAAATAGACCGAAACATGGTTTCTATGTATGCGCTTCTACCTTCTCTGAGTAGCGTCGCGTCGCTCTCCATGTCCCCGAAGACCCGAAGGGGCAGTGTAACAGTCCGTTTGTGGTCGTCGTGGTCGAAGAGGATACTTATTTCAAGCGCAATCGATTCCTGACAGAGACAAAGATACCCTCGAGTGTTTTGACAATACCAGGTCCAGCCGGAGCTGGAGCTAGGTGCCTGTAATGAAGTGTGGTTTTTTCCTTGTGCTGAATCCTGTCGGCATTTAGAGCATCGTCGCGGGCGTAGTGTGCTTCATTGCCCTCGATCGCTATCTTTACCACTTTGATGTTGCGGTCGATTGCAACTTGTTTGAGGAAATCGATGGTCGAGAAGTCCTTTCTGCCCTGGCTTTTGCTGTTTTCCATGACGGCGGGGCCAATCTGCTAGCTGGGCGTCAAGGAATCGACGGAAGGAAAGTGATGTGGCCGACGTGAGGTATGGATATTGGTCTGCGAGTTCTGTGAGGTGATGCTCGTTCGCAGAGGAGTTCGTGTTTGCGGTGGCTATTTATCAGTGGGACAGGAACAACTCTGTGGAGCGGTTCCAACATCGCAATTGCACGTGCTCAGAAGCGCCCACTGCTCTTTTCTCCTCCATCTCGGCTCTCAGGTAGAACGAGAATGTAAGGCTTTCTCGCGCAAAGTGTAGGAAGATCTCGGACGGTCGAGAATATTGCAAACCACCACAGCCACGAGTGCTTGAGGTCTTGCAATCACATGAACTGCAGGAGAATTGCGCATGAGTCTCGAGAGCAGATCACTTGAGTTGAGTTTAATCCAAGGAGGTCGACGATTTTGCGGCCAGCAGTGGAGCCATTCAGTGGCACGGAAGGTGCCACCCCCCAGAAGCCATGTTGACATGACTTACTCCACAGCTGTGAACGAAATTGCGAGACATGTGACCGCTTTCGCTGGCTAGGTGTTTTGTCAATGTAGATGTGCCCTGCCTTTACTGAAAGCCAACTGCGCTGCTGGAGGGACTGTTTGCCCATGGTGGCTGGCTGATTGAAGCATTCACGCATGCAAACCTTGGCAAGTGAATTGGTTGGTGCTGTTTACTCGTGCAGATCTTCACTCTGGCGAAACGTTGTTGTCGATATGCAGACTTTTCTTCGTTTCGACAACACTTCCACAGTCTCCTCAACGCAATCAGAGCCTCGTACAGACCTGATTAAGAGCAGTTCTTTCAACGGATACATGTTATCCTCAGACCCATTAGCCGGGCAACTTGCCCGTATGCATGGCGAAAATGGCAGGAGCGGCTCTCGCCTCCGTGCGCGCCGGCGATCGCCGTCAGGGAACCGGCAGGAAGGGACATCTTCCGCTCGCCTCTGGGACGCTCGGGATGCCCAGACCCTTTAAACTCCAGAGTGCAATCGCCGGCCGGATACGGTCTTCATGCAAAGCCCAGGCACGATGCCATGCAACCAGTGGGGCCGTTCTAATTTGATCGATTATGACCATTGGATAGAAGTGGCGGACAAGCTTCGCAGGCAAGGTATGGTTCTTTAAAGTGGTACAACCTGAACTGAACTGACGATGCCGCAGGCTGTAGGCTCCCTGGCGACTACATATTCGGCTGTCCCGAGCATTTGGTGTTGCGGAACGATAGCAGCGAGACAGTGCTATGTCCACGGACAGCAAGGGACTCTGGGAGGTAACCCAGATTTGGACAAGAGAGGGTGTCTTCAGTGAGTCCGGAGCTTCAGAGACTTGAAGCTGGGCAGACCCGAACTTGCAGTGTCGTACAGATTCTGACGCGACATGGGGCGATCATCCGGGCGATCATAGGCGACTGCCCGCTGAAGCTTGTTTAGAAGAGGGGCCAGACGCAAGTCGACGTGCTCAGTGTCATCTCATCGTGTCAGCCAGGACGTGAAATGTAAATTATCCTCACTGATTGATACTGTCTATTGAGGATCGCTGATGCTCACTGACTCGACGTCACTATCAATGCCACTCACGATACACCTTGCTGTGCTGTAGCATTTGTGTAGCGGTGGGGGCCGCTGTAGCGAGATCAGAGAAGCAGAAATATGCATGACCAATGGCCACAATGCTGTACGAAGTAGTGTTGTGCAAGGTCGTCTATACGAGGAGCCGCTTAGCGGGAGAGGCGTGGGCGCGCCAGCCGGACGATCATGACCTCCGCGGGCATAGTGCGCTGTGCCTAGACGGGTAGCGACAGGACGATTTGAAGGTTGAACAGACGACCTGTCACACCAAGCGCTACCAGAGTGCCATCATCGCAGCTCATGCGCGAGAAGAGCGGCGTCCCAGACGCGACCAGACGATGCTGAGTACGGGCTGGGCCGCCCCCACCCATTGTTCCCGACTCCCACCACCAGCAACCCTGCGAGCCCTTACAAGCGACCTCAGCTTCGATGTGCGCATTTCAGCGCTGCGACTGAACTGGAACCTCGTGCATACCAACATGCGCTGCTCGCGCGCGGCAGCTGGCCTTCTTAAACGAAACGCGCCCTCGGCATATTAGCCATGACAATTCTGCGCTTCAGGCTCTCGACCACTCTCATGGCACCTGGAACCACTGCGCGGGACGGAGGTGAGAGCGCCATGCATGCGCGGGCAGACCAGTTACTGACGTCGACACAGTCCCATTTGCCTCCCAGTCTAGAGACACATCATCCTCCAAGCCCAGACGACGCAGAAAGAAGCACGATGGCCTGCCGCAGTTGCAATTCGTCACCGCGACGGCCCTCTCCCAGTTTAAAGACGAGCCCGCGAAGAGGACCATCCGCTCCCAGGCCATGATAAGCCACCGGCATTCCATTGCAGAGGCGAAGAAGAAGGGGAAGGGGAAGGGGCCTCTGTTCAGCGATGCTGCTGTACCCGAGGCGTCGATCTCATCTATGCCAAGCGTCGCACAGGAGCGATCGCCGGCATTGTTTCCAGCGAATCCCGTCTCTCGAAGTGCGGATGACGCCGAGCAGAACTTGGTCCCTCTGGCTGTGACATCATGGACAAGCGCGGCTTCAGTCTTGCAGCTTCTTGGTACAAGCGGGGTACCGCACCCATCGAAACCACGCCAGGACCTCAATGTCGGCGCAACGCACATGATTGGGCCGCGTGCTTGTCTCTCCAAAGTGGTGCACTACGAAGAGTCCGACAGTCACGAGGAAGCTGTGTTACGCATGCTGGTCGGGAAGCTGGCGAGAGTATACCAGATTGGAGATGGAGTTGATCCGTTCGAAATTCTGCCGCAGTTCGAACATCCAGAGCTGAGCGCGCTCTATCTCACGCGCAAATGTCAGTTGTCTCAGCCGCTAGTGATGCAGCATCACGCAAAGCCTGGGGGTATGGTAGAGTCGGGCCGATAGCTAACGACACCTCTAGGTATGCGAGCATTCGCTTCGGACTCGACCATCAAGAAATGGCTCCCTGCAATGCTTTCGCATCGTCACATAATTCTCAGCTCCACGATCCTCGCATCAACTTGGCTTGACATGCAGGCGGGCAGCTCAGGCGATAGCCGGCAAACTGTAATGGTCAAGGGAGAAACCATCAACATGATCGCCGAGCGGCTGCGCGACTCCAAGACCGTGCTCGACGACGCGACTCTCATGGTCATCCTCCATCTGTTCGCTGGAGAGTTTTGGAGCTGCAATGAAAAGTCTTTGCGCTATCATGAGTCTGCCGTTGCCAGGTTCATTGCTCAACGTGGTGGCATGGATAGCCTTGAGAACCGAGCGGTTGTCGAGGTCGCTGCGGCGTGAGTAATCTTACTCCTCGTCATACGTTGAATTAACCGTTCTAGGTGCTGTTACCACTGCGATATTTTCTGCGAATCCGAGCAGCCTCCAATCTTTCGTGCCTGGAAGCCTGCAAAAGTGATTTATCCAGAGGACGTCACTGCACTACCTGAGTCACCACTCTTCTGCCCCAGAGGTGACTTCGGGGTAATCACCAATGACGCGCATTGCTCTCCATACACTCTCCAGATACTCAGCGACATGCGCGACCTCACAGACGTCTTTATCGCACACAATGCGGGCCTAGGAAGCGTTTATGACGTCGATATTGTGGACGAATGTCGCCCCAGCCCACCTGCATTCGATTACGACGCTGTGGTTACAGCTTTCCACCAGCGTGTGGTTGCCTTACCTTCTGCGCACACTCCAGGTTACCCAAGCTCCAACGACTGGGTCTACGAAGCATGCCGCATAGCATCTCTCATCTACATGACAGCGATCATCATGCGCGTGCCTTTTTCCGTCGCAGCAACACTGAACACCCACCACTACATACCCACCGATTCAGAATCTGAACATCAAATTGACGAAGCCTACTCCACAGCTCGTTTGACCCGGTCGCTATTCGAGGTTTTGAAGCGTACTGATCAAGCCAACCTCTGGGACAACATGTCTGGGGTGCTCTACTGGGTGTCTGCGGTTGGTGCGGCTGCTGCCCGAACAGCGGCGACCATGGACATGACGCAACGGGCAAGGTTTCGCGATGAAGAGTACTCCGTCTGGGTCCGCCGATGTCTCATCATGTCGTCTACGCGCACAATGATTGTTCTTATCTTCCGGCATCCGACACCAATCCTCATAGCACAAAAAAGGCTACTAAAAGTCCAAGAATTGATCGGCACTGGCCATGCACCACAGGCTACCTCAAAGGCGGCCTGACATGTCGCGCCAATGCCTTCCACATTGTTCAAATCTTCCGAATGTTGCCGTACATGCAGTCAGCGCCAGGTCTTTGGAGGAAAGACTACCTTGTATATCGCCGTTATAAGGCTTATCACAACTATATTATTATGGAATCCACAGACGCCGCTTGTGCCGTCTCAGGGACCAAGCTCACAATATCGCGCATTGCTCACAAGCAATGGGCTCAACGCGCATCGCTTCACGTCTTACTAAGAGCTACCACATCCAGGCGGGAAAGTGGCAGACAGCGCAGAACATATGAATGAAGCCAGAACCATGTCTAGTTGGCTCTCGTTGCGGATGCACGATTTCGCAGCGCGTTCTGGGTCAGGGCAGCTCTGTTGAATCAGCGCAAACCCACGCTGGATCTCACAATGGTGCACGGACTTCCGTCCCTACTGCCACGAGGATGCAGACGTGTGAACTAGCGGCCGAGCGCCTGCCCTGAGGCGCCGCGCGAGGACCCCGAGGGTCGCGGGTGATCAAGTTTCGTCGTTCCGCCGTGTTCCGGAGTTCCGAAAATCTGCATCGTACATCCGCATCACGACCACCGCATGCACGAAACGATGCCCAGACCTGCTGAATACTGCAAAGATGCTGCAAGTTACCCAAGGGAAGCCGCGGTGGTAGCGCATGCCGCGGTCCATCGCCGTGGGTACATTGTCCGATTATGCCAGCAGCGTGGTAGCTCATAAGACAAGCTTCTTCGTCAGCTGTCATCTCCACTCTTAATTTGAGTCGTTCGACATGTTTCTTTGGAGCTTATATCCAATCTTGACGCTGCTGACTGGAAATTGTGACTTGAGCTTGCTTCGGACGATGTCTTGTGCATATCCTAGCTCCACTTGTGTCCGCAAAGTCCCCGATGCAGCTGCTTGTGATCGAGGTCACGATCTTCATTTGGACATCAATTACACTTTGCGGCGCCGTTGTGCAAAATCTAAAATGGCGCGTGGGAATGCGGGTCCATCAAAAATGCAGGGAGAACGGCAGCCCGCGGCTTGCGGGTCTTTGGCCCATGCGAGCAAGAGGACTCACAATCGAGAAACAGATATCAAGGCAACATGTTTCCTAAGTAAGACTCGGATGCTGAGTCCGGCGAGTGAGAGCAATATGGCATTGTGATAAGCGAAGTCTATTGATGCGTATCCTTTGTTTGACTCTGAGCTGTCAGCAAGGCGTCTACCAGTGCTGATGAAGATCGACCACGTTTCTTCTCGCGGTGAGGTATCTGACAAACATGGGCCAACCATTCGCGATGATGATGTGCGCTGATGCGTGACTGGATGTTCGGGATTACGGTAGCTACGACGGAAGCGGCTACCAGGCTCGTCCGAAGGAGCGAGCGCAAATGACCTGCACCTTCCCTACACCCTCCGATTGGCTGGCTTCGACCATTCGTTGCAGGGACTACAACGTCAAGCGACAACATTATAAACCTGGGCGGACCCGCGATTTGAACGATGCAGACGAAGAAAATTATTGCAGCGAGCCTTGTTCTTGGAATTTGTTCGCTGTCGGTCATGGCGCTCGTCACACGAATACTCATGCACAAGCATGCGAAACCTACTACGGAAGACGTACGAATCGCGGATGGCAACAATGAGCATCACCACCAACTCGCACACATCTCGAGCTCATGGAAGCGTATATTCGCATCGAGGCAGGAGCGCACCAAGGGTCACTGGGTACCATCGTTGTCTGGCATGATCAGAGCTGGAGACGAGGGATTATTTCCATCCGCACTGTTTGCAAACCTACACGGTCACCCTGGTGAACTATCACTTGAACGGCTGTATCAAGTATTTGCGGAGGAAGTACGAACGCGACCAGTTTCCGAGCGCACCGCATACTCCAGCGAAATCTCCCGGTTCCTTGCGTCCACTAAGCGAGTCAACAGTGCACCGAAGAGAGTGCAGTCGGTGTCGCACAGGAGAAGAAGTATCGCGGGGCAGGATGGATCGCCAAAGGCGCATAGAATGAGCTTGGATCTGTCGGCAATGGAAATGGGTTTGGCAAGGAGCATGTCGATGAAGAAGCGAGCGCCACCCTTGATACCCATGAAGAACGGACTGACTGATACAAGTGTCGAGAAAAGGTCTCGATCATCATGGATGAAGGACGGGCAGATTGCCGGGTCACGATATAGTAGTCTTGCGGTGACCGTCACACCTGCTGAGCTTGCGGCACTCTCCATCATCATGGGCTGTCCAGTGACAGCTGGCGAGAAGTCTGAATACATACCATCTAAGCGAGGCGCATTCAACATCTCGATGTCATCGTCAATAACAGAGGATGGCAACCATCAAATCACGCTACGACAGCATAGACGCACCGTATCCCAATTGCCTGCCAAAGGGTCCGGTTTCTCGCCGCTATACGCAAAACACCTCGCAGGGGGGTCCCTCCCGTATTCGCAAGACAAGAAAACCATCAACAGCATACTCATAAGCACACATACACTGAAGACAGTCCGGTCCGGTTCGCCACTCTTCCTTCATGACTACAACTTCAAGACACCACAATCACGCTTCCTCACCTCGCTACCCAGCTCGCGCGAACTCAGCTTCCAAATCGCCAGTCCTGCCACAAAACCTCCACCATCAAATCCACTCATCGACGCAATCAGCTTAATGCTATTCTCAGGCGGCCTCGTCCCACTCGCCACAACACCTCTCATCAAGACCATCTCCTTCATCGCATCCGGCGGTCTCCCACCCGCACGCCTCCTCCAACGCCTCGAAGGCCTCGTCGACAAAGTCAACAGATTCGCACCACACCTCAGCACCTTCGGTGCCCTTTACGAACCCCAAAACGCCGCCCTCCTCTACCGCGAGCGCGAACGCCTAGGCAAACTCGCCATCGACCCGACCACCCCAGACTCCATCGCAGACAAAGCCGCACGCATGCAGCGCTACATCACGCTCCTCGAGCGCTTGATGGCGTTAGTGCCAGATATGAAACCCGCCGACGTCCTAGCCGCTGTGCAAGAAGTTACCAAATCAGAGCTTGAAAGAGCGTACGTTGATGCCGTCACGGTATATCAAGCCTCGCCATCACGCACTTCCTCCGTCGTAGATTCTCACGCGTGTCCCATTTCAGATGCACGAAGTAAGCGCCTATCCGCATGTTCTGCAACCGCGTCGCGCTCGGATCGCGAGAGTCTTTCCAGTGTCGCGAGTCCGACTTCGTCAACCTTCCCTGCGGAAAACTTGAGGAAGGTTGTGGAGGGTATTTTGAAGTCGGAATTGCCATTGAGTATAGCGCAGGTTGCGACTGTGGCGAGATTGGTGCTTGTGGCATGGACGTTGAGTGTTGAGAAGGTGAGCTGGGAAATTGGTGAGGAGGGGTTCAAGGTGGTTGATGTGGAGGCGTGGAGGGGGAGGAAGATTGTGCTTTGTTAGTTGTGATAGATGGGACGGGATGGTTTAGGAAGGGGCATTGTTTCATTGCAGAATTCGCGAGCACGATACCATTCTTGGGGCTTTGTATGAAAATAACATATTATAGCAAAGCATTGAATTTAACACTATGAAAAACTCAGACACGTAAATCACAGTCTCGTTGGTGTTGGTGTGGAAAGGGCGATTGCGCGCATGAGGTTGTTAGCTATATTTCACCGTCATCTTCCACACTACAAGTCCATCGTCAGCTCCGCCCGAATAGAGTACATGAAAACAGTATCTGAAAGTCACCGCTTGTCGCTAATGCAATCCACCTCTATTCATTTTCTTTTCGCACTCAGCATGTGCACGTGTGCACGTGTCCGCTTCATCCGCCTGCTTCCGTCCGGTGCGCATTGCGACTCCGACGACTCACGACAGGTTCGGCTACGAGGGAAAAGGAAGAGTCGATCATGCGCTCCAAGGAAAAGAGGATGGGAGGAAGTTGAGGCTCGAGGTTGGAAGGGCCGGATGCGGATGGTGATGCTGATGGGTTCCGCGGAACTTGAGAGTTATGCATGGAGCAGTGACCAGTGAGCTGTTTCGCCCAGCTTGCTCATAGTTCGTGCTTTGCAGTCTCGTCTAGGTCGGACCTTCTGTGAAGGCTACGCGATGCGCCGAAAGGAAATATCGTCTGTTTGCATTTGACCCGGTGACAGGGAGCCCCCACTCCAAATCAACTACCAATACTTGCCAGCTCTAGTCTCCATAATTACAATAATAGAATCATCGCTCCGTTCCGCACGAGATGTCATTCGGAAGTTCTGGAAGCTCGTCAACGGACAATTGATTCAACTTTTTCCATGAGCTGGTGGGATATGAGTGGTCCTTATATTTGGTCGGAGCTTCAAGGTCGTTTAGATTTTGATATCGCAAACGGGCGTAATCAGCAGAATGTTTGCCAGCAACTTGCGCAAGCTATTTTGAGATTGAGTGAAATATCTACCAGCGGATCAAAGTATTTGCCCCATTCGATCGATGCTCGCATTAGATCCCTGCATCTGCTGATCCTCAAGCTTTTTTTCGCAACTTTGCCAAACGCTCAGCCATCTCACTGTCCCTGAGGCCACCAAGGCGCACTTTGTCTTTGTTGCTCATGCTCTCTTCCTTGCTAGCAGACTCAGAACGAAGCCTTCTGGTATGCTCAAACATGACATCCATTTGTTTCTGATCGCACTTCTGCAACCATATGAAGTAGTTTGGGTCTACGTCACGTTCGTACGGCATGTTGTAGAATGCCATAGTCTGTTCGTCGAGATACTGTCGGTGTCCCTTGGGATATTTTGGGTGGGATCCCGCCGAGAAGTGTAACTTAATAGGCGGCTCTTTTCCCTCGCGAAAGCGGGTCACTTGGGAGTGGTTAGAGCGAATATCAAATCCTGTGGCATCTTGCGACGAGCTTCTCTTTTCGGCGATCATATCCATCTGTTTGCTCTCTTCGTTACGATGTTCTTGGATCCATTCGAGGTACAAGTCACAATCTTCGCACATGTCGTCATGTCGGACTGTCCTTGTCTTGTAAGGAAGATTATCCTGATAGTCATGATGCTTAGCCGTCGCGGACGATGCGATCTCGGTCAGTTGATGGCCGCAGCTGTACCGGTGGATGACTTTGATACCTTTGCTGCTGTAGCGGTCACTTTCGCTCCATGGGGCGGTGTGGAATGCCTGAGTTCCAGTCCTAGACTCATTGCTAACCTCGTTGGGACCATAGCCATAGCTTACATCATCGTGAGATTCAACATCAGGCTCCGGCACAGCCACCCCTGATGAGGTAGCTTGCGACTGAGCTTGAGCCCGGGCTCTGGCCAAGGCAGCTTGCTGCTGGTGCATTATTGGCCAAAGAGTCCTGACCTGATCCTCAAGATCTGTGACCGTATAAGTCTGCTCAGCAGACAGGAGACCTTGTCGAAGAATAGCAGCCGTGTCAAGCTCGGTCCTGGGCATTGCTGGACTGTCTGCCGCATTCAGCATGCCATTGGCGGCGTCAGTAAGCTCTTCGACTTCCAAGATAACGGAAATCCCTGGTTCTCTGCCTTCGGCGATTGACTCGAGCGACCTTGCTTCTTCATCTCCAGCAGGGCCGACAGCATCAGCAGTGGGGGTTGTTTCATTCAACCTAGTTCTGTGAGCGTGTACGAGCCTAGCGAACTCTTCGTTACTGATGGATCTCGTCTTCGTAACATGTGGGTCTTCACCGCCAGACATCTCCGCAGGTTCATCGAGGCGCTCTTCCTCACGAGTTTCCCCAGTTGATTTGTATGACTTGTATTCAGGGAAATTCTCCACTCTCTTCTGACCGCGCAGTCTCCTAGTGTGCTCGAACAAGACCTCTGTTTCTCTATTTGACAGCTCTCTGAGCACAACGAAGTAATTCGGATCAGTCTCATCGATCTCATAGGCGATATCGTAATAGTGAAGCGTTTCTAGGTCGAGGTGATCTCTATGTATCTTGGGGTTTGTCAGTGGAGCGGGAGGGTTGTCGGCTGGGAGTGTTTTCTGATCAGCAGGCTCATTGAGCGGAGGGCCAACTGCAGACATGGCGTCTGCCACAAGATTCGTGTTGCCGTCTTCGAGCTCTCCTTGCTGAATCATTGTCTCAACGAAGCCAAAGTCGGTCAAACGCTTTCGCATGGCAGCTTCGGGCGTTTCTCTGTCTTCGCGTTGATCGTAATCCCCGACGTCTGTCATCGGAGGACTCTCGTCGCTGATTTTCTCGAGATGGAGTCTCTGCTCGCGCTCATGCTCTGAGTCATCATTGTTGGAATTGTTGATCTCAGCATCGTGGCTTTGCTTATAATTTCCGCTAACCTCCACGAGCTCATCAATGTGCTCCGGTTCCAGCGCTCGGGTGATAACAATGAAGCCGTCCTGGGCTGTGGTCAGCTGAAAAGCACGATGAACCTGGACGTATATACTTACTTCCTCCTCAAATGGGTACGCAAGTGCGACTACAGCTACCTTCATGACTATTGACTTTGGCATCCGCGTTGTCCCTTTCTCGACGAATAGAGCACGAGCAGGCTCGACCTGTTCAGGACTTGAGGAACATCCGCCAGCTAGCGGCTCATCGACTGCATCTGGATTGTCTGATTCCCTTATGTCGGATATATCTTCAGTGTCGACTTCTCGACTGCTTCGTTCTTGATCGTCTTCAACTTCTTCCTCTTCAGTTTCATCCAGGTTTGGTGGCAAAGCGAACAGCGCTAATTGCTGCTGATGCGAAGCAAGATGTTTATGAAGGCCTCTCAATGACATTCCCTTCTTGTACAAAGGACATGATACGTTTTCCGTCAGTTCGGCAAACTTCGCGGATGTACGTTTCATGGCCGACAACATTCCTTGAAGGTCAGCGTGGGTCTTTCGAATGTGCTCTTCAAAATCTTGCTGCACGCTGAAAACTTTTTCCGCAAGATTCAATGCATTGCCAGAATGTCCGATGTGCTTCCAGCTCATGTTGGAACCATTCGTGCCTACTATCGTAGCTAGAATGTAACTCTCAGTACGCAGTCTCAGGCTGTATATGGCATATGTGTCTGGGGTCAACGTACAGTCTACTCGCTGTCGCGCAGTGCTCAAAGGTGCAGCTGTACGGATGAAGATCGCGGTACACATGATGCTTCCAAGCACTCTTATCGTGTATGGGGAGTATCATGAAACATAACGGACACTCTTCTATGGTGACGCGATGGTTAGGAAAGCTTCGTGCTCGCGCAAAAATCGTCGTACTTACAGAACTCATTCTCACGCGCTTCCCTTGACAGCGCAGGTACTCTAATGGCAGCATTAACCGATGGTGCAAACGAGGTCTGCGAAGCGCCGTCATCTTCATCGAGAATTTTGATGCTGTTTTGGCGATCCAATTGCGGCATTGGCGTGGCCTCTGTACTGTTGCTCGTGTGCTGTGATGCTGTTAGAGGTATGTGAATTTGCTCTGCTATTTTGAAAATCTCACCATTTCTAGGCTCTTCAAAGCCAATCTTCTCAACGTGCTTCGCAAGCTTCTTGTGATGTTCTTCGCGGTAGCTGAGGTACTGCCTGCGACCGGAGATAGCTCGACCGAGTCTCTCGCTCAAGTATTCGGCGCAATCAGGATACTTCGTTTGTACGTGATTGATATCATGCTGCTCGAAGTAATATTTGTCGACCGTAAAGATTTTACTAGACTGGCTTGTGGGGGCTGCATCCCGGATGGCCATAGACAGACGAAACAATGAAGTCACAAAAGTGGTGATGCTCGCACGGATTTGCTTGAGTTCTGTGTCTTCTTGGAGGTCATTGTCAGACACATTGAGGTCAGTATCTGAAAATTCTTTTTCATCCCAAGGAGTCTTCTCGCGTTTGACGATGGCCAGGCCTTGTGTCATTAGCTCATCCCGCCAAGAGTGCATCAGACGTACCATTTCGAAGCGCTGCTACGAGGTCCTTAAACACACGATGGACTTCACGCTTGAGATTCTCTGCATCGCGTAGCCTTCCATGGTCCAGTCATATTGTGTGATACGCTGGAATTGGGCTAATACCGGTATTCTAATGATCGCCTGCCTTTTCGATGTGCAGCGATGTTTCCCACCCACATCTATATGCTTTAGCCAACAAAAATCTGTACTATCAGATGGCCGGCAAACCTTGAAGCGGGACAGCTCATCGTGAATTGCTGTAGGCGAGACTTGAGCTGCGAAGTGCTCCTCGACTGTTATCGCCTTGGCCAGGCTGAGGAAGACACGAGCAACCTCGTGCACTATTTTTGAGATCAATCCGGCGGGAGCATCTGGAGGCGAAGCCATGATGTTGTTCTAGTGTCCCTCTCGTTCTAAATCGCTCGCGAGGGGTGCGTGTCTTTGAAGTGGCAAACGATGCCAGCTTCACGAGGTGTAGGCTGAACTTGGGGGCCAAAATGCGCACCCCGCATCACGGGGTTACGTGCATCCCAGATCTCAGCCTTCCCTTCACAATTTCAGCTCTTATTGTCAATGGGACCAGGAATGGAACATGTGTGAATCGTGTTGTATTGGTTCTATGGAAGGAGCAAGCTATGTACGAACCCGCGAGCAGGCGCTAAGCCCAGAATGTGCTAGCGTGAGACAGAAGATGGTATGAGAACCTAGGACAGAACACCAGAGGGCCACGGTATATCACCG
Source organism: Setomelanomma holmii (assembly GCA_010015745.1). Classification (NCBI taxonomy): domain Eukaryota; kingdom Fungi; phylum Ascomycota; class Dothideomycetes; order Pleosporales; family Phaeosphaeriaceae; genus Setomelanomma; species Setomelanomma holmii. The sequence continues at coordinate 53,801 of ML978286.1, forward strand.
TGGCTGACACTTATCATCACCTCGCTTGCGGCCATGGTTCTGTGGCTGAGGCACTTTCAATCATTGGTCAGAGATCTCAAGAACCATTCTTGACCAGACCACGGAGGCAAAGCTTTTACTTCTTTCAGCGATACATTCTGTCATCGCCACTCACATTTACGACAAACTCTCACACACCATGGCCAGTGGCGTCGAAGTCGCTGGACTCGTCCTCTGCTCAATCTCTCTGATACTTGCAGGCCTGCAATTTTATGCCGAAGGTATAAATGTGACGAAGCGCTATGCGAAGTATCGAGAAGAATTCAGCAGCCTAGTCGTGGAGCTGAGGGCTGAGAACACACTTTACATCAACAGCATCAATATGCTACTAATTGGCGTTGTCGAACGAGGGGAGATGGCCGTATTTCTTGCCGATCCGCAAGAAGCGCGATGGCAAGACCCTAAGTTTGATCGAAAGCTGAAGAAGCGGTTGGGTACCACCTTCGACTCATATTTCGAGACTGTCGAACACCTGATGGGGACCACGGAGCGATTGAAGGAGCGACTAAAGCTAGATCCAACCGGGAAGGTGAGTTAGGCTTAACTTCCCAAGCTTGTAGTTTTCGTGACACTGACCGGCTTTCTAGCCGCAATTTACGGATGTCAACAAGTTCAAAGAGCACTACAAGAGGCTCAAATTCAGCCTCAACAAATCGTGCGTCGCTAGTCTCTGACCTTGTTTGCAACGAAACTGACTTGCGCTGTTGCAAAGGTTATAAATAGCTGATGGACCGATTAAGGCAAGCAAATCAACCACTCTATCGTATGACCGTCCAAACCTCTCATCTTGCTGTACACCAAGCCTCTTCAACAAGATGTCAGCAGGCTGTGCCCAACTATCGGATCATAGAAGATCGAGCCGAAAGCTTCCATTCTGCCATAAGCAAAGGTTGGAAGTGTCCATGCCAGACGGATCACAGCATCAGTCTTCGATTGGAGTCACGCACTGAGGAAGATAGGAGCGACGACGAAGACGGAGAAGACCCTATGCGTGATCCCTTCCGTATCATTTTGCAGTACGACCAACGCCATTCTCCAGATCCTAGCCAAGAAAAGCCATGGACGTGGGAAGGAGCCGATGTTCGAGTGAAATATGACCCTCAAGGAACGCCATCAATCGCAAATTGCGCTATGAATGCCACAAAGGGAGTGAAGTTTGCGAAGAAAGCCATCCCGAAGGCGGTGCAGGCGGCTCTTGATGCACAACCAAATTTACAGCCGATTCACGACCTGTGCTCAGCCATTAGCACCCTCCAGAAGCCTCAACCCGACGTGTGCTTTTCGCTGCTTGCAAATGAGATTGCAAAGCAAAAATATGGCGTTCTGCTGATCACTCCTTCGAAACACCTTCCATCAGATATAGGCTCCTGGTCAATCTCGTCTCTCCGGATAGTCTTACATGATCCGCAGTTTGCACAGCAGGATCGCCTGAGACTAGCGGTGACACTCGCTTCAAGCGTGTTGCAACTCCATGAGACTCCTTGGCTCGAAGAAAATTGGGGAAAGGACAGCATCTTTTTCATCAATCGACTGGACAAGACCCACTATGACCAGCCTTTTGTCTGTAACCATTTCAACCAAAATACAGCGGCTCCGCCACCAAATTCGTCAAAGCAGATGAGCTGCATCATCCGCAACAAGACCCTTTACGCCCTTGGAGTCGCACTTATCGAGCTGTATTTCAGGAAACCAATATCGGAGTTGCATGAAGACATTGATGACCCTCAAAACACTGGCCACGAGCTGCTCGACCTCATAACAGAGTTTCAGACCGCCGATCGACTTGCTGAGGCGCTCCTTAGTGAGGCTGGCGCAAGATACAGCAATGCGGTGTGGCGATGCATACGTTGCGACTTCGACCAGCAAGCTAGCAGCCTGGAAGATGCGAGGTTCGTGAAGGCAGTGTACCAGGGCGTTGTGGCGCAGCTCCAGGAGAACTACGAGTACTTGTTCCAGAATTGACAGTTGCTACGCAAACATCGTAGGCGAACATGCTGGGCAAAGACGTTGTTCCCATTAAGATGCTTCCAAAACGTGGATGGATATGACAGTCGCTGACAATAAAAGTATGCTTTCATGAGCGGATATTAGGCTGCAGAATGTATGTTGGCCGGTTAGTGATCTTGCCGCTGCCAGGCCAGTATGTTTTCTCTCTCCTTTCATGATGCCTGCTAGACTCCGCAACAAGCAATTAAGTGGGGCTCAGAAGGTCTGGCTTGACTTGATTGATTACCTATTTGAGCCTAGTAGCTGCCTATAGAGGCTTAATTCCTACCTAGATAGGTAAGTGGGTCTCTGAAGGTGAACGGATTGACTTGCTTGTTGCGGACTGTGATGCCTGCATCGCCGGGCTGCAAGCTCAATGCACCATCGATGTGTCTCAGCGCCCTATCTGACGTCCCAGACTCGTGTTGCAAGCGCACCAAAAGTGCCAATCGATACCTTAGCTTTGCCAGATGCTGGATAGAAGGCGGAACCTCGAACCCCAGAATCCAGTGATCGCGTTTTAGTGCACGAGCGGCCATATCCAGTGAGTCTTCCGCCATCATAGCGAACATAAAGGTCGCATCGGATGTCTGCATGTTGGAAAGCTGCACCTGGGCAATGTTCAGCCGTACGAGGAAGTATAGCTCGGCTAGCTGTGACACAAATCGTTTACCACCACGCTCAACAGGTCTAGGCCACGAGCTCGACTCGAAGGCCTTGTCTATATCGACAGCCAGGTCTCGCCATACGAGGCAACCATTGTCCTTTTGGCTTTGCTTGAAGAATGCTGAGCCTTTGTCTTTCGCGGTTTCCGCGTCCATGTTGATTCGGGCGACGATCCGCATGTGCAAACATCTGCAGACGCTGGTGCTGCGACAGCTCAAGGCGGCAATCCGGGTACAAGTCTTGTGGACATATCCCACTTCTCCAATATGTCCCAAATATTCCTAATTTTTCCGCAGCCTTGCGACACTCAGGGCATGTCGGCAGCGGTCTTTATCGCCGGGTCAAATACTACGCTTGCAGCAACAAGAGTAGCGCTATTGATTTTATCAGTAATCCTCATGTCCTCGCAAAAGCGAGGGAATAAGTCGATCGTGTCGTTGGGACTGATCGTTCACCGAGCTTGTTCGACCGGCCAAAGTTGAGATACATCGAGTACATCGTTGGCGACCATTATCTCCGGTTGGTATCCCGCAAAAGTCGATCGAGGTTGACATCTACGAAGGGATGTACATAGGGAAAGGCACGCTTGTGTACTACAATATGTACGCACTTAGCAAGGATACATCTGTCTACGAGGATCCTGACATCTTCGAGCCCGAGCGATTTGTTTTTTGTATAAGAGGGAGGAAAAGGCGAGCCGTTCCTTGCCGCACCTTTCGGTTACGGACAGAGGATCTGTGTCGGTCGGCATTGGCACAAGCCAACGTCTTCTCAATGCTTGCAACCATCATCAGTACGATGGACATTAGTGTGCCAATTGGAGCAGATGGAAAGCAATTGAAGCGGATCCTGTCGATGAGCTGAAGGCAAAGCTGGCGTCTTCTTCGTGAACTGAATCGCGCCTGGTACTTCGAAGCTGTACATTGTCAACGCAGACAGGAGCAACGAACGCAAATTGCTGGGTAGTAAGTCAACGTTGGACTACCATGCTTCCTTTTCATCAGATGGGGACTGGATCACATTCACTACCGAGCGCAATGGCGACGGCAACTCTGTGAGCATTAAACTACATTATTGTAACACGAGACTCATCGATGCAGGACAAATACCGCATCCACCCAGATGGTACTGGCCTCAGCAAGATCGTTGCAACCTCGTCTTTCGAAGACGCTGCCACAGTTTCTCCCGATGGTAATAAAGTCGTGTATGTCTCGACGGCGAACAACTACAAGGCCAACGTTTGGGTGCTCGACCTGGCCAACGGCAGTTCTTCGATTTGATGAACACCATTACCGTGAGAGGAAACCGTAGCTTACCTGAAAGCTACCTTCGCCCTGCATGGTCACTTAATGGCGAGTGGATCGCATTCAGCTCGGATCGCAATACACAGTGGCGCGGCCACGGCAATGGCACTGTGTGGGAACATACCCAAGAACTTCCATATACGCTGTGCGCGCGAACGGTAGCGATTTCCATTAGATTGCGACGAAGTCGGGTTACTGCTTGGGCAGTCCCAAATGGTCTCCGGATGGCAAGCGAGTGCTCAATTATGATATGACCACAAAGAATACCTGGAGTGCGCATCGGCCGGAGTCGCTGCAGAGCGTGTCTAGTCACCTCGTCTCGGTCGACTTCGAGACTGTGACAGATCGTGTGGAGCACACAAGTGGCGCTGGCCTGAAGATGTTTCCTCAATGGCTTGCGAACGGTACCATCGCATACTTGCTCAATAATACGGCGAATGAAGCACTTAGTTACCTCGCTAGCAACAGGAGCACATCTATTCCGAGATCCATTTGCAGCCCTTCATGGTCGCCGGACGGTATCAAAGTCGTCTACGAGAAGGTTGACTTCACCGCGATTCGACCCATGGGCAATAAGCTGTACTCTTAGGACGAGAATTGGGAATATCGCTTCACCGATGTCTTCCCACAGCTGTCTCGCCAATGCCAACTTGTGATCACGCAAAAGCAGCTCGGCAACAACAGCATCGTGACCATGGATCCGGACCTAAGCAACGCGCACAACGTTTTTGACGTTTTCGTCACAGGCCAAGTCAATGCATCTCAAGTCGGGAAAGGCACCACGGGCGCATTCCAATCAGCATGGAGTCCCGATGGCCAGTGGCTCGTCCTCGGTCTAGGCTCGTGGTTTCAATCACACGCCACGGGCAACGCATTGCTGTATTGCGTCACTGCGAACGGAAGCTTCTTCGAGCAGCTCACCAACGGAAGCGTAAATACAGGCTTCCCTAGTTTCTCGAGCGACGGCACGAAGATCGTGTACAGAGTCTGGGGCAAGGAATATAGTTTGCGCATCATGGACCTCGCGACGCGCAGAGTGACCGTCTTGACAAACAGCACGAGCACGAACTACGATAACGTGCCGTCTTGGTCCCCGGAGGGGTCGAGAATCGCGTTTAGGCGACGCGTCAGCTATACGATATTCGACATTTGCACCATCAGACTAAATGGCACGGATTTGCAGGTCTTGACGACGAGTGGCGGAAACGATGCGCACGCTGTGTGGACAGCTGATGGACGCATCTTGTATTCGACGGCCGAGTATGGGTTCAGAGACGAGGCGGCAATCTATGACAACACGTCTCAGTCGTACAGACAGAGAGTGGTCATAAAAACTGACAAGTGAGAGAAGAAATTGTTGGTAGACAGTATGTGGGAGGATTCGATGCCTTTGTATGTCCCATATGAGTTTTTGGACTAGACGGGAGGAGCAAGTGTCAGCTCGAGCCTCGTGGGGCGTATGATCAGCGGCTAAATTGGCCATTGCACCAACCATCGTGGCTGCCACACCAAAACTGGAACACGATGTTTCGATGTCTAGTAACCCGGCCCATTTTTTTGTGTAAAAGGTTAATCAAGGAGACCAGCAATTTCGACTATAGCCTATCATCGTTGACTTATTCGCCGGCGTGGAATCACATTACACGCAATTGGCAGATCAGTAAAACAAGCTCCCATCACTCGGGCGGGCCGACGCGCTAGCCCGAACCGAGTGGAGGCGCGGGAACACAGGGGCTGAAATCGTTCGCATGGGTGGGTCAGCCGCACGCATCACGAAGGTCGAGAACCAGCCCAAGTATCAAAGGTGAGAACAGATATGAATGAGCGCTACCCTTCCTTTAGTTGCTTGGACTTCTTTTGAAGGATCTGAAAATACTTCACCGCACCAACCTTGAAAAGCGCCCAAATCACAACCTCCACCGTTCCGAAACCCTGCGTAAGGAGTGCACCACTCGCGGGCGTACACTGACACGCTCATCATTAACTTGAGCCAGTATGTCGTCTCCAGAAGGCACGCCGCATGCAGATAATGTACCAGTCGGGAAGTACGTTTCAGCTGGATTAAGCGATCTACGGAGTCCATGCCCTATGATCAATTGTCTCGCCAACCACGGCTACCTTCCACGAAACGGACAGAACATCACCGCACACCAGATGAGATCATCAATGAACCACACTGGTATATCTGCAGCACTCGCCACTGCGTTCGTCAATACTGTCTACAACGTGCACAAAGATACAGACTCCAGCTCCAACGTCGGCTTCTTTGTCCGCCTGTGGCGCATTGTTCGTGATCCATGGACACTTCTGGCCGGTTTCGGCATGCGCAAACCAGATCAGACAAATGGCGCAGGACAACCAATCCTAGACCTCGATCAACTTGCCCTACCAGGAGCCGTCGAACACGATATATCCCTAACACGACGAGACCACGCACAGACAGAGGGCAATTGCGCGAGACAAGAAGATCTCGTAAACGAGCTTCTGGCATGCTCAGCGGATAAGAAGACTATCACGCGCGAAGACTTGGCTGCGTTACGTCGAAGAAGGATTGCGACGCAACGTGAGGATAATCCGGGGCTTAAGTACGGGCCGTTGCAGCATGAGATGTCGTGTGGTGAGATCGCGCTTATACTGGGCGTCCTTGGGGATGGGAAGAGTGCGCCGGTCGAGTTTGTTGAGCCGTTCTTGAAGGAAGAACGGCTGCCAATTCAGGAGGGGTGGGTGAAGCGAAGATGGTGGACGCTGGGGCCAGTCGAGTTGAAACTGATTGTGAATAAGGTGAAGGGTCTTATTGGATTACAGATCAAGTAAACGCCGGTCCACTGAGCTAGATAACGCGCAATTAGGCAGCCGAGTCCTGCCCGTCATCTCCGAATATCTTCTGGGCGAGGTCTCCATCTGCGCCTTCGCCAAATGGCAAGAAGATGGGTACTCCAAGCAATGCCATGGTTGTTACGGGTAGTATGAGTTTCAGTGCGTCGACCAAGTACTGTATACCACCCTTCTTCTTCCGTACCATTGTCCCACCAGACGTGCTCTCCTCAGCGAGCTTCTTGGATAGCTCAGCGATCTTATGCTCAAGCGCGTCTCTTTCCGAGACTGAAATCTTATCCTCGTTTGCACGTACCAATGCGATGGCTTGGTCAAAATTCATTTGCTGCAGCATTGCTTCACGGTCTTCCACTGCTTTGCGCTCAAGTTCCTCGCGCATGTTATTGATGCGTACCTCGAATTGGGCATCAATTTTGCGGCGCTCTGCACGACGATCGTACCTCAGTTGTTCTTGTTGCTGACGGACCTTGCTCATTTCTTAGTCCAAATGCTCTTCGTGCTTGTTCAGGATCTTCTCCATCTCTTGGTCGCGTTCTGCCAACGCTTTCTTCATGTCATCTTAGACCTTCTCCATCTTGTCTTTGTACTTTTGTTCGAGTCGTATCAGCAACTCATTCACGGCTTGTCCCGCTGCAGTATCGACGAAGGATTTGTTGTCGACGACAAGCTCTTGCTGAATCTGAAGTGTCACTTGGTCTTTCTCGATGACAGACCCAACAATATCGAGTGCATCTTTGTAACTGCGTGAGCAGTGTCGGTCGGAGGCTGTGATCAACGATTGTATTGCTATCTGTTGTCGTGTTGTGATTGTGATGTTCCAGGAGCTCTCGGCTCAGAGGTAAGTGCACTTGCCCATAGGGCAGTGCCTACTACAATAGGATAACATGTGACTTCAGCCACGTGGTTACAATCTTTCTGGTCGATCAGTACTAAGATCGGTGCTCCATCAAGCAGTGCGGGATCTTCTTCCAGTTCCCCGCTATGGAATCGATGTCTTTCTAAGAAAAGGTTCTGACAATCGAACTTTGGGCCTACCTCTTGATCGATCATAGAGAGGGCCACGATCAGGACCTTTTGAGTCCATAAAGAAAACGCAAGATTTGCCGCGTCAAGTACTATCCGGTTCAAATTATCCTTGACGTCTGGAAGCTCGGAACGCTGTAGAAGCGGTCGAATTCCTGAACATAGGAAGCTGGAGCAGAACCTATCAGCATGGACTGCCCTCACTCTAGCTGACTTTACGCGCCTCGCAAGCCTTGCGCCCTGAGTTGCTGTGTTCTCAACTGAAGTCTCCGATCGGTCCCGCGGTTCAAATTGATGGAGTGTTTGGACTCTGCAGGTAATAGCCTCGTGTGAGCTGCCTTCTCGCTGTCAAAATTCGAAATTCGAGTGGATTAGGATAACATACATGCGTAAAACTCATCGCACATATTGTGCATTGCTTGTGGAAGGTCTCGGGTAGTGGATTGACTGCTCTCAACACTATTACCAGGCTCTCTCCGCTCGTCGTCTAAGCCAAAAAACGGGTGCTCGAATATGTCGAAGTGTATCTTGTGGGCTAGAAAAGCTTGTACAAGTACCCAGGTTTTGTCGTTGGCAAGTATCGCTATGAGTTCACGTTCAGATGCGATGATCGTGATCTCTTTCAAGGCTTCCAACACTTGATTGATGGCTGTCGTCGATAGGTTTCCCCAAGTCTCTCTGACATAGTCGACACTGTTTATTTTGGCCCACTCCTTGATCGAGCTTTCCAGTGCTTTGAGCTTATACCTGACATCATCCATGCAATCGGGTTTCCAGTCAGGCGACTCAAAATGCTGAAAGGCGTGTTCTTGGATGTTTCTTGTACTGCTTCTCAAGGTTGCGCACTCGTCTTCTAGATGTGATATTTGCTCTTGAGCTAGTCCCAATTGATGCTGACACTCTTGCACTAGCACTTGCAACTGTTGTATTTCCTGACAGTTGCACGTTGCTTCAGTACCAGCCTCGAAATTATGTCCTGACGTCTTCTTGCCCGCTGCTGGAGTCATACTTGGTCCAAATGGAGTTTTGTGCATCGTCTGCTTGCTCGTGGTGCGAGAAAAGGGGTATTCCAGCAGCGTAGTAATGCTGGCTTTCGATTGATATTGATATTTGTGAGTCGGGTGTTTTTGAACTGCCAATCTCATGCTGCTACAGCGTTCAGTGTAATTTCTATGGGGAATATCGATGCGCGCCACGTACATGTTCAAACGACTCGTTCGAGAACCGACCCGGCGCAGATCTCACAGTGTTTTCGCGTCTCAACCTATTAGAGTGCATGCCAACTTGATCTGTCATAAAGGCAGACTCTTTTCGAAGCAAGCGTTCGCAGAGTAGTTTTACAGGTAAAAGTATGCTCTTGTTGCGACAAGGCATCAAGATTCGCCAAATTTCGCACCCAGATAAGCAAAGGTGTAGCCGCATCAGACCAAGGCTGGCGCAGGGCAACAGCGTCTCAGCCCTCCTGCAGGCTCGTATTTCTCAGGCTCCAGCATTCGATTCCGCCTAGGCTGGAACTTCCAAGGAAAAGCACTGTGTTCGAGGTCATTCGGTGGCAATATTGTTCATTCAGCCTGTTTTCAACCGCACATGGTTTGCTTATCGTTAGGATGCTGCCTAGGCCCATAATTCACTCGCTTCCAAAGAAGCAATCAGTCTTGCTTACAATGTACTGTATCTATCAGTACCCGATTCCTGATTGTACTTTAAATCTGCAGAGAAGGCAGACGTCTATCCTAATGTCGCACAGATCTTTGAGGTTGAGGCGACAAGTGCAGCGGATTGGTAGCGATGCTGTGGACACGATGTCTGGAGACTTCTCCAAGCTAAATGTCGACGCAAACTATCGAATCATAGTAGGAGTATATTATGGGACCACATACACAGGTGAACTTCTACGATGCAACTGCGGAAGGACTCCGTCTTTGACGTGCCTGGGTTTCAGCTATATTGATTCCTCTAAGGGCTCGAAGCGCACGCTGAACGATGTTAATGACATTCGAGCCTTTCCTGGACAAAACAGTACGGCTGAGCTTAAGATGCCTTCGCGAATAGCTTATGACACAACCGCGGAAGGCTCTCCCGTGAGACATATCGGTTTCCAGGTAACGCCAAAGATGACAAGCTACAGCTGGAACAAGGTTTTGCTAGACCAGCATACGAGAACAACAGAATACGATGATCCTTCGTTACAACGAAGTGGTGGGATGGGGATGTTACGATTACCACCTGGAAAGACGGTCGAGAAAGTGTTGACAGACTAATTTATAGAGATATACAAATGGCTTATTAGCTACTTGGAGAGGCGAATCAGCGCGCATGTTCTTGGTCTAACACCTCTGGAGTTCTGCTTCACGGTACCCGCGATATGGTCCGACAGAGCAAGAAGTAGTATGATCGAAGCTGCAACATCTGCTGGTTTTGCCTCATGAGATGGAGATGCCATCTTCTTAGTACCCGAGCCGGAGGCTGCCGGCGTTGCGACACTAAACGGTGCTGTCGAAGGTGCTTCTATATCCCAATCGAAGCCTGGAGATGGTATACTCATCTGTGATTGTGGTGGAGGTACAGTCGACATCACCTCCTACAAAGTCTTTCAAGTCACGCCAAAGCTCGAATTGGAGGAGATCGTGGGAGGATTGGGAGGAAAGTGTGGATCGACCTACATTGATCGTGAATTCCATCAGTGGATGTGCGAGACTTTCAAGCATCATTTCTCCAATCTGAGTGTTGAGAAGACTGGGCCAGGATCGGCGTTCATGAGAGAATTTGAATCGTGTAAGCCGGATTTTGGTCACTCTGGGGATCTCCAGCGGGAATACGAGATCATCCTCGTCATGTCCAGAGCTCCTGAATCAGAAAACTATAATTGGGAAGAATGGAATGTCAAGATCAAAGGGTGAGTCTCCTTCCAGCCCGAGTGCATTATACTTTGTTGGATGGAAAAAGGCCGACCTTCTCGCTCCTTGGCTTGAAGGTTGATATAGTCGATATTCTGACATACTTATAAGTTGTGAAGCGTGACTATGAAGGCTTTCTTCGACAAAGTCATTGATACAATCCTACAGCTGCTAGAAAAGGAAGTCTCTCGAGCGGCCAGAGCGGACGGACAACGACTGATCCATGTAAGTGATGAGACGTCTGGTGATCCATGTAATGAGACTAAAGGGACCGTTCGGCGAGTGTTCCTCGTCGGTGGATTTGGAGATTCTGTGTACCTGAACTACCGTGTGCGATGCAGGTGCGGAACCAAGGGCATGACGCTGGTCTGCCCGGAACATTCGTAGGCTGCTTTCTTTGCTTGCTTGAAGCTGCAAAACGTTGACAGAATCTTCTAGTCAAGTTGCCATAGCTCGTGGCGCGGCGCTCCGTGGACTGGATCATTCGCGACCGTTCAAAGACGGAGCAGACTGAACTATGGGTTGGCTCTAGGCGACTGTTTCGTGAGGACATAGATCCCAAAGAGTCGGCCGGTTTCTGTGCGTGGACAAAGGAGAAGATCAGTTGTAAAATGACATGGTTCATAGCCAAGGTAAAGTTCCTGACACCTGTCGCTTAACAACTCTGACTTCATTATCACTCCAGGGCGAGATCATCGACGAAAGGACTCGAATCATTCTATCCGTATATGGCATTCTCGTCGAGGACGGCTCGTTCATACAATCGGAAAATCTGCTTACATGTTCTCTGGATATACCTCCAATCTACGCTTTCCAGGATGGAATCGAGCGTGTCGCAAAGCTGAAGCACATACTAACCCAGGCTGATGTGGACAATTTCGAGAACAGGATCTTGGAGGGCAAAAGATGTTGGAAGATAAAGTACTTAAGAGAGATACACCCCGGAATCAGACAAGGCACACTCTTCTTCAAGGTCAAGAGCAACGTTGATGGGAGGGAATTTGGTCACGGCGAGATTCAGTATGACAACACAGTGGTGGCAGACAAAGCACATGTTGGGCAAGGAACAGACGTTTGATAGAATTGCTTTCATAACGTACAGAAGATGTCGAAGTTTTGTTGAGCATTCTACCCAGCTCCATGTTTGATGTTTATGTTCCTCTACGCAGCGTGTGCACGCCCATTGACTAATGACAATCACAGTAACTTAGCTTTAGGAGAGATTTATGTTGGCCTAGGGTTGCAGAGGCAAGAGCACCTTCTCTGCTGTGCTCGCAGTAGTATTGAGCACGGGTCTGTGCATCTGAGTGCTCGTCCACCCCGTCAAGACCTTGAAAGTGGGCCAGCACGAGATCAGTACGATTCCCACGTCAAGATCCCATTACTTTAGGATGATTGTCGGAGCCATAGCACGTCGGAAACGATGTCATTGCTTTGCGCGCTATTCTCTCGGCGGAGCCCACGGAAGGAACATCGTCTCACTACCATTTCAGCTCTCAGCCAAGCACTTAAGTAGTCAAGCTGATCAGAATTTCGTGATCTCATACCGTCCGCTCCATCTTTTTCACTAACCACCTGAGCAAGCGACGGATTGGCATTCTTCAGCAACGTTTCAAAATGAGCCTGAAACCACGTCCCGGCCTCAGGCGCAGGCTTCAATGCCGATGGCTTCCCACAAAATCCATCATACCTCGCCGCACTCGTGTCAGACGTACCATCAGACTATCACCTCTTGTCAGCAGATGATTTACATCATTATTAGGAATCGAATGGAAAACGACGAACCTCACCACCCGGCTTAACCCAAACAAACGCATCAACCAATGCGTCTCCAGTGTTGGTATTTGGACGTGGCCCAAAACCCGCACCCGAAACATTACACCAATCGCCCCACGACTGCTGGCCCGTCGGTCGATTCCCACTCCTCCCCACATCCACAACAAAATGCGCGGGATACCCCTGCGCGCGGAGTAGCGGCGCAAACGCATTGGTAAACCTCTTCTCATCGCAGTTCTGGCTCAGGGACGTAATGCTACTGCACGTCCCGATGCTGAACGGATTGTAGTTGGATACATTTGTCACGATGCCGCGCACGCCACGTGGTGAGCCCGCGGCTTTGTAGACTTTGGCGTAGAGTTGGGCGGCGGGCGTGATATTGGCGTCCCAGCCGAGCCAGCCGGCGTGGCCGCCGTCGAGGTACACGTCAACGTTGGCAAAGTTAAGGGTTTTGAGGGCGTAGACGGTGAGGTCCTCGTAGTAAGGAGCTGCGCGGGAGCATTTTTGGACACCCATGTTTGTGATCATGTTTGCGAGAGCTGTGGTGGGTGTTAGCTGTGTGGCTGCAGAAGTGTAAGGATTTGGGAATACGTACAATCGGGCTCGATGCCAGGTTGATCTTGATGTCAGGATACTTCTTGATGATGACGGCGATCTTGTCAATATATTCCGTCTTGTACTTGTTGGCACCAACCTCGTCGATCTTGAGCTCTCCGTTGGATGCTAAGGCTGTACAGTCTCTGTCTGGCAAGTTGTATACAACGAATGTACCCATCAGATTAGCACTGGCAGCATTCTTGGCCTTGATGTCTGCCAGGTACGTATCCATCGTTGGGACTTTCGCACGAGTGTCCATCCAGACGAATGAGCCGACCTTCGCGACAGCGGTGGCGGCGGGCTTTAATGACGCAGGCAGGGATGGCATGGCCAAAGTGTGTACCTCGGACGAGTAGTATGGGTTGGCATAAAAGTTCTTACCGGCGAACGGGTTACCAGACGCTGCAGGAGCAGCTGTGGTGACCTGGGAAACCTGAGGGAAGTGCATTGCTGAGTCCAGCTACGAAAGCAGCGGTGAGAAAGATGTTGGACAGCATCTTGAAGGCCACTTGAGAGTAGGATCCAGAGTGGGAAAGGCGTGAAGAAATGAAATGAGAAAGACGAGGATCCATATTTGTACTCAGAATTCGAAGAATGATAGACGGTCGTCAAGGATCCCTTCATCAATATCCAGATCACCTCTCTTCATTCAGCCGGTGTGTCTTACCGTGAAGCTGCCCTTCGGTGGCACTCGAGAGCTTACTGTGGTCATTAGACTCGTAAGTAAATAGTACCTGCACTTGTAACGCTTCCAGAAGGACTCTGGAAGCCCACAATTGAGTGCATGCTAGTATCGAAGATTCGCTGTCTACGGAGGCCAGTACTTTGTCTCCGAATGCCAGTGCGCATGATGTGTCTTGTGAAAGGTCATGTTGCCCATGAAGAGGACGCCGGTGGCTGATCCCAGGTTGTCAAGGCTTGGTACGTCGCCACTAAGTCTTGGTCACTGCACTTCTCGGTTGGAGAATGTCCGTCCAGCTCTTGAAGATGACTTGGTATTATTTTATGCTCGTCTAAACACTACATTAGCATCTCAAGAAGTTTATGCGTCGGTGCTGTCTTTCGAACTACAAGCGAAGCGATAGCGGATACTTAGCACTACTTGCGTAGAGTCTGTTGACCCGCCTCAGCTTTATTTCAACCGTCATGTCAATGTAGATAATGTGCAGCTATTGCGATCGTTGGGAACGCGTCGCGCCGTTGACGCCGCACTGGATGAGTTGTGGTCGTTGGCACCTAACAGCTTGTGAAAGCCACATCGAGGTTGATATCAGTGAGTAGACGTCGCACAACGTCAGATCCGAGCTATCCAAGCGACTACTCGTAACCAGGTTGTATATATGAGGTCCAGGATCATATCCTGGGTTGGTGGTCAAAGCCTCAATCTATAGTGAACGGCAAGTAGATTGCTGCGCCCTAGCGCCGACATCATGACGAGCAACAACACCTTTGCAGTGGTGTCAAGAATGGAACAATGATAGTGCCAGATGGTAGTCTGGCGACACTTCCGAGAACGCGAAGATGGAAGGATATGCTGCTGGTGCTGTAGGTGTCAAGCCTCATGGTTGTAGGGTGCAACGGGACACTTCTTCAAAAGATTGGCGTAGTCGAGATGGCGCTAAGTTAATATTCTTGGCGCCTCGCGCTTAGCGGTGGGTTAACGTGCAGCTCAGAGCATTCAACGACAACACGAGAACGAATTGACAGTTTGGTGAATGAGCTGGTCGTAGTGAACGCGATTTCAAGATTATCGAAACCTCGGAGACCCGAGTTGATAATTTGGCATTTCTTCATACAGGCGTTACGGAGCGCTGCAATACACACCTAGCATAATTACTTGTATACTCCAGAGCACCATTGCAATGCTGCGTACAATTTTCCGACCACTCTCAAAGCATCAAAACAACAAGCACCGCCGCCATAAGCACATATCCAACGCGCAAATCTACCCTTCCAACCCCACCCTGCACATTCAACTTCTGCACCGCGCCCGGAAAATTACACCACAAGTCCTCCTCCTTGGGATCCCTCCTGCCATAACTAGAATCCCTCGCCGGCGGATTCGGACAACTAAACTCCAATTTCGCCGGACAACTGCGCACGATATCAAAGCACAAGTCCTCGCACGGTTTGAGCTCCTTGTACGGGCCTGGCTGGATAGTCTCATCGATCATTGGGTTACGCGACTTGCTAAAGGCAAAGCGATCGCGTTTGGTTTCGTTGAATTCCTTGGACATGTTGCCATTGTAAGTCGAACTCCCGTCTGGTAAGAGGGCATTCACGTTACGGGGCTGGAGCCACCACTTCGCGTCGGGTGCTTGCCAGTCTTCGCAACGGGGTATGAGGACTGAGCAGAGCCAGTTTTTGTAGTCGATCTTGCAGTCGTTGCAATTTCGTGCAAGCGAGTATTGCGCGTCGGAAGTAGTATCACAAGCTACTTGCTGAATGGACTTGTTGAAATTGTCGTAGTATTTCTTGGCTTGGTCAACGTAAAGTGCTTTCAGACCGTCGTCATCGTTCTTGTACTTGTCTGATGAAGGGACGGCGTAGGCAACGGAGTCGCAGAACTCGAGGTCATAGATGACTTGGCAGGAAGTGTCTGCAGGTACGTGTTAGCCATGAAGGATGTTGGTAGAGCGAGGGGAGAGGTATACCAAACTTCGTCATGAACTCGAACTGCTTGAAGACATATCCACCGCCCCTCACCGCTCCAGCGCCAGGAAGTTGGAGAACGTTCTGGCTCCCCTCCACCGTCAGAAAGCCATTGTATTTAGTACCATTCTTGAGACCTTGGACATGGAACTGACTCTTTGGCAGGTTGCCACCAAATTTGGTGGTGATGGTGGTTTGAACAGTTACGTCAGTTTCGTTGTTGAGGCTCTTCAGCGCACAAAGCGAATGCTCCATGCCTGTAATATTGGTGTTGTCACCAACTGGCCACGCGTACATCCTGAAGGGATTGTTGTCAATCCATTGTTCGGTTGTGTTGGTCGTATTTGTGGGGTCGCTGAGATTGTATGTAATGAAGAGCGCCGAGTCGCTGTCTGAGTCGATCAGATACAGAAACGGATCTGACTGATTGTAGGTGTAGTAGGTTCCATGTAGGCTGGCAGTCATCTCGAAATGCCAGCTCCCGAACCAGCCGTTCTCGAGGTTTGGCGCAGCTATGCCTATGTACACGTCGGAGGAGGTGTTGAGGTCGAGGCTAGCAAAGCCGCTGTCGAAAAGTACTGGAGCCGTGGCCAGGCCGGTGGTCGAGTTTGGCCCCGGCCTTGGATTTGACGTCGAGATATACATGACCAGCTGTGGGTGGCTCTGTGGTGCCTGGCCCTCTGTGAACATCGGCTGCCGGCACGTATTTGCCGAAAGCCAGACACGGTTCGTGGACTGTCTTTTTCTCAACTCGTCGCTTGTGTCGTCCCTCTTGTCGTCCTTCTCGTCGTGATCGACCGCGATATCCTCCGCGACAAGATTCCCAGGCGTATTAGCGATGGCTCGAGCTTCCAGAGCTTCGGGCGCATCATCCTCTGCCCTCACGATACGCGACTGGCCCTTCTTGAGCACGAAAAATGCCGTCGCCCCCTGTGCGATGTCCATTTCCGTTTTCTCGTCGTTCTTCAGCTCCCTCAGCTGCGGCTCCTGAGACTCTTGTCGTCCAAGCAAGCTACGGTCGAAGTAGTCAAAGTCAGGCGCATAGCCTCCGCTACCATCGTCGTTGCTCATGTCATCTTGTAGGCTTGCAAGAGGGTCTGATGCGGCGTCCAATAGTGGTTGATCTAAGACTGTCGGCGCAAGGGTATCAGGGGTTTCGATGGCGCTAGTGCGGTGCGGTGAAAGAAGGCTTGCGAGTGCTATAGAGAGGACAAAGGTGGTGGGTAGAGCTGCAAGCAGTCTTGACCGCACCAGTGTAGGCTTCTGAGGTAGCATGACCCTCTCCGCTACCCTTATCGACGGGGTCGGGGATGCATGGGGCCTATGGCAGAGCGCAATGGGTGCGCTGCAGGTAGAACGGTGCCCGTGGATCTATCGTGCGAGGTGTTCCTGGCGTAACGAGGAAGGCGAGTGTCTTGTGAGGTCTGTTGAAGTAGTGTGGGGGGCGCATGGGCTGCCGTCGCTCAGGGTCGCGATTGCGGCTGGGTGGCTAAAGATCGGCGCTGAGATGTGGCTGAAACAGCTTTGGTCGGCCATACTTCGGATGAGTTTTCGAGCAATAACACGAACAGCAATGCGGATTGATGCTGGTACAAACATAACAAGAACTGTCCAACCTTCAAGGCTGGCCGGAAATATATCCATTCTTATGCTTTTAATTACTATTTAGCAAATGTGGAGGTTCTGTGAACTGGACTTGTGCCTCCTAGCATGAATGGTCGACAAGTCGACTCCATTAGCATCGTTCACCGGCGTTGTCGCTCGTGTGCTCCCTTTCCCAATTTTCCATTTGCATCCTCCATGATCATGCAGCCCAGATCTAGAACTTCCATAGTATGTTTCACTGCGCCTCTCTTTGACTTGTTGCTATGTGGATCCATTTGACTATTATATCAATCAGGCTGACCTCATTCCAGCAATTCAGCTCTCGTGTCGTGAAATAGGATGTTATCTGGCCATAAAGATGCGCGAAACACCGGAAGATCCAGCAATGAGAGGTTGCGCCCCGTAAATATATGTACACTCTGTGTGCGATGTTCTCCTTGCTTCAATGCATGCCTGTTTCGAGCCGGGCTTGTAATACTATGATGGGTCGAGATAGACTGTGCTTGAACGCTTGCGACAAGCAAATTCCCGTATCCGTAACGCCAGGCAATGGTTGATGAGAGTATTTGTGCTCATGTAGATCATTGTTGATGCACTTGATAGGCGCCTTACACTTGCGAAGGATTGAGGATGATCGAATCGTCCAAATTCGTGAAGGCCAGGATCTCAGAGTTAATTTCAAAAGCAGCTGAGTCGTCAAAGGTGATGTCTAAACTTTGTTGGGCCTGTAGCGGAGTCATAAAGTTCCTATGTCGAATTAGTGAGAAGAACTCTCAGTTGCTGGAAATTACTTACGGATCCCAATTGCCCCATAGCTGAGCGATCATCTGATCGTCGAGGTGAACATCACCTTGTGCTTCCTCAGTGGTGTCTTGCGGATCCACTGCAATGCCAAGATCTGCAAGGCGACCCGGTGTTTCTTCCGTAACCATTTTAGTGAACCCGATTTGCTCCATGCCTCCCGCGAGTCTGACGCATGTTGCAATGTGGTTGCTGTACTGTGATGTTCTCGTGTGCGCAAATGCTAGGATGAAGATCATAACCAGCCGCAGAATGCATGTGCTGTCAAATGCCGTCAAGCTCGATAGTGTACCGTCCTCTGCCATCTGTTGCATGATCGCGATACTCTTCTGTGCAGCGTCAATGCAAATCTTTCCCATACGCTCGAACCATATTTTCTTACTCGACACGAGGGCGCTGTACTTGATGACGAGATAGAGAAGGAATGGTCGGGTAAGCAAGATGGTGGTACTCCAGTACTGTAGATGTAGGATTGCAACGGCACGCTTGTGTGTTGGTGGCGCAGGAACATCGTACTTGAGGTGAGCGGGCATCAGTCGGTACCACTTTTGAAGTAGTAGGAGCGAGTTGGACACTGTTGAAAACGATATGGAGTTTGCGGACCTTTCAGTGTAGACGGCCTGTATGATCTCTCGTTTCAGGCGGCAGAGTGATACAAATGTCGCCTGCCAAGCAAGTGGCGTATGTAGTCCAGGATACAATATCTGTTGGTGGTCAGTATACACTACCGCCGCATCAAGTTCCACGAGACGTACTTGTTCCGAAGACATGGGCGTGGTGACCCTTGTCAAGCGCTCGTCTACGATGTTTGGGCTACCACCACGGGACGCCAATTCTTGGTCTAGTGTGAACAGTGTCCACCAGACCCGGCGATTCTGCTCGCGTTCTACACTAGTAGCTGATTCTGCAAGTTGGTCACGATGCAGACCAAGTGAGAATGCTATCTGAATGCTAGCACCACAATAGAGATAGGCGCTTACTCGGGAGCACAGACACTCCATGAGGATACTCTGTGAAGTGTCAGTATGATATGGTGTTGCGTAGACCAAACACTGACCATGATGGCCATAGCCCGTATGCTATCAATGTCCGCTTCATCGTACACGGTGGGGATGAGCTGCTTTGCTAAGGCAATGTAATCTTCTGATGTTTTGTGATCCCTCGAGGCTGGCCAGTCTGGTGGAGGCGGGTTGCCGTTGGTTCCAGAATAATTTGCTGCTCCGATGGCGAAGATGCAGTAGAGAGAGCACATCCAGGAGCTGGAGGAGTGAGGTGCGCCTTCCAAGAATGTGTCATCAACACGACGTAGCAAGGACTCGACCGGATATAGCCAGTACGTGCAATGCACATCCTCGAGGAATCTGGAAACGTACAAGTCGCACAAATCGCGAGCTGGCAGATAGAAACTCTCTTCTACTCCAGAGTCTGTTGATGGAGATGGGGCTGGCAGCGATGGGGGATACTGTCCAACCCTGGGTGTCGGTATGATTGATGGGTTCTTACGCTGCATGCCCAGTGTCACAACAGCGGCATTGAAGGGGATCTCGCTATGAGCACCAACGTAACGGAATCTTCCTCGGGAGTCCTTCATCATACAGCCGAGTGGCTCATGCAACTCGCTCACGTCCTGCTCTTCCCCGTCATCGATGCTCACTCCATCCTCGGGAGAGAAATGGTCTTGGTTGAAGAGTCCATCTGTCTGTTGCACGGGTGGGGCCGTGAAATTGCCGTCCTTGATCGCTTTGGCAATTGTGCGGAGGGACTGCAAGTTGAGTTCATGTCCTGGAAAGAAGTGCTCCAGGATGCGCATTGCGCATTGATATTCTTCTTCAGTAACATGATAGTAAGGTCTTTTCCTCCTTGGAGTCGCGATGGTGCATATTGCGCCCGTGCGAGAACAGTAACGGCATGGTCCAGGAACTGACGATGTAAGCAACAGGCTCCACCTGGGCGGCATCATCCATTCATTAGGACGCTTTGAATACGTACTAGGATCTATACACTGTAGGCACTGTTAGCGGCTTGGCACTATTGGTCGATGATAGACTCACCTTTGTCTTCCTGCTTCGACAACGATCGCAGCTACTGTGGACGCGGTGCGCGTTTGGCGCTCTTTGACCTGCGGTGTTCGCGACAGCACGCGGCGCACCGGACATGTCACTCATCACGAGCCGAAACAGCCCCGGTCAGACGGGACAAGCTGGAAAAAGTAGATTGATGTCATTCGGCAGAATCGCCGCAAGTCAAAGAGCATGTGGACAGAACCAGAATGCCCCCTTGAAAGCGTGTGGGAGAGGAGCCCCGTTCTCGCGGGGAAGATCGACTGGGGCCCGTGAAATGTTAAAATGGGCTCGAGCGTCGCTTTGCAGGGTTCTAGCCGTCGGCTAATCTACATCTATCATCAATCCGGTATAGTGGCGAAAGGCCACAATATCGGCATTGCAGCTGTCGAATCATGTTTCACCTGCATTGACTAAGAGAGCTTGATGAGAACCGTCTTCGTCTCTAAGAAGTTGTCCAAGCTGTACAATGGCTCTCCTTCACGCCCTGACCCTGATGACTTATACCCGCCGAACGGCATGGCATCTCCAGTGACCGGCGAAGTACCTGAAGGTTGGTATACGAAGTCAGCGTGTGTCTCACATGCGAATCATACAATGACGTTACGTACAGTTTACTCCGACTGTACCTGCTTCGAGACCTTTCGCGAACCGTATCGCGCGATCGATGTCCTTGGTGTAGACTGAGGCATATAGACCATACTCGGTGTTGTTCGCTTTTGCAAGGACCTCGTCTTCCGATATGAACACGTTGATGTTGACAACCGGTCCGAAAATCTCTTCCTTCATAATCTTTGCATCTTCTGGGGTATTCTTGAAGATGGTTGGCTGGATGTAGTAGCCCTCGCGATCGGACGGCGCACCGCCACCAATGAGCAGCTCACCGCCAGACTGCTTGCCTGATTCCAGGTACTGCAACACAGTCTTATGCTGCACTTCGTCTGCTTGTGGTCCATGATTCGTATCTTTCTCAAGAGGATCACCTATGTTGACCTCCTTCTCAAAGTGCCGCTTGAAGAGGTCGATGTACTTATCCGCGATGGTGTCTTGCACATAGACGCGCGAGTTGGCCATGCAAACCTGACCTGAGTTCCATTGGATTGAGTATGCGGTCTCTTGAACAGCCTTCTCGATGTCGGCGTCCTCGAAAACGACCGCAGGGGATTTGCCACCAAGTTCAAGGTAAACCTGCTTAAGGTTTGATTTGGCTGCCGCAGCTTGGATCAACCGGCCAGTGCGGCCCGATCCCGTGAAAGACAGAGCTCGCACCTCCATGTGATGACTGAGGATCGAGCCGCTGACATTGCCAAACCCTGAGATGATGTTAATGACTCCTGGAGGAAACCCTGCTTGCTGGACCAAAACAGCAATCTTTGCCGACTGCAAATGATTAGCCTTTGATCTGTGCTTACAATAACCATACATACTGTAAGTGGGGCCTTCTCTGAACTCTTCAGCACAACTGTATTGCCAACTATCAATGCTGGCGCCAGCTTGCTCGCAAGGAACAGAAGCGGGACATTCCAAGGAATGATCGCTGCGACGACCCCATATGGCTGGCGGAGCGTCATGTTAAGAAAGCCTGGACTTTGGACGCTCGTGGTTCCTTGCACGTTATAGCCAGCCTCAGCATAACGGTCCCATTTTGCAGCGCATGCGTACGCGTCGAAGAAGGCTCCAAGTGGCTTGCCCATGGATGCCGCTTCGAGTGCTCCAAGCTCTTCATTGTTCTCACGAATGAGGCTGGCTAGCTTCTTGAAGTATTGCGCACGTTTGTCAGGCGACAGCGTAGACCAGCTTGGAAATGCAGCCTTTGCAGCTGCCACTGCGTCGTCGGTATCTTGTTCAGAAGCCTCATGGACTTAAGCTAGAATCAGTCTCTCGTCGGACGGTTGGGTGACTACGCGAGGTACCTTTGGCAACATGCTTGAGTGTGGCCGGATTGGTGATATCGAAGGTTTTGCCATTAGACGATTTGACGAACTGTAACAGTCAATCGGTGCGAATCTTGCACCACGAACCGAAACGTACTTCACCATTTATGAAAAGTCGCGTCTCGATCTGTTCAGGAAGCCCCATGGTGTTCTTTCGTTGACCTTGATGTTCCTTTCTTGCCTTTCCGACGATGATTTACTGCTGAGAGAATTGCCCGAGATATACTGTCGTACGAAGGTGGCTGGCTCTAGCTAAGGAAGGCTTTAGTACCTGGTGACCGAGATGCCAAGTTGCCGCATTAGTCTTCACGCTTATGACAGCGCCTTTGCGTGGAATTCCGCGCGCACAATGTAGTGCCGTGGACAGTGTCGAGCTCGAAGGAATGAGAAGTGGAGATCTTGTGCACCCCACCGCGCGGAGGGGCATTTACGCTCCTTCCGCTTCGTCTCGGTAAGATGTTATTGTCGGTGATATTAGCCCGCAGCTCGCAAGTATGTTGCCGCAGCTATGGCGCATCCCATTCGCAGGCATGAGCAAGAGTTCCACTTTCGCTTAAACTTTGCAAAGCCGTTGGGGTAACTACATGTGCGGTTGGAGCTTGTGGTCTTAATAGTCAAGGTGGCGCATGTTAAGAATGCTGCTGCGCCAGCCGTTCAGGCCGGACCGATACGTTTCAAAATATCTCCCGACATAATGAGCAACGAAATCGCAGAGTTGAAGCAGGTTATTGCACAGTTGCAAAAGCAAGTGGGCAGATTGAGTGGTATGACTAAGCCAGTTTGCTCAAGTTACACTAGGGTTCGCAGGGGTTCGCGTCCTACCTCAACCACCAGCGCGTCGAGCAAGCCTGAACAGCCTCATCGTTTCCGACCGATCTAGCAATGGACTCGGGAACTTGTTGAGGCTGTGCAGCCTCGGACTTCGTTATGACCATAGGAACATCCATCATAGAGATGGGACGCGAATCGCCGGCGAACCTGGTGTAACGCGCCGAAGCATTGAAATGTCTGTACTAACTCTCCCAAGATCAGGAGGACGTGCGCAAACTCCAGTACACCTACGGCTACTACCTTGACAAGTGCCTGTATGAAGAGGTAAGCTATTCAGCGGTGCTGCATCGTATCATACTGATATCTGCCAGGTCGCGAACCTCTACTCGGACCACCCAGAGACATGCGTCGAGTTCCTCGGCGGACGCTACAATGGCAAGGAAGGCGTGAAGCGGCTCTACGTTGGTCGCTTCGCCAAGGCCTTTGTAGCAGGCCGTAATGGTCCTGTGCATGGCTTCCTTCTTGACCATCCCCAGATGCAGGGCATCGTCGATGTCAACGCGGACGGTACACGAGCCAAAGGACGATTCAGAAGCATGATGTCGGCCGGTACGCATGAAAGCATCAAAGAGACGCATCCTCGCGGACTGGTGCAGTGGTGGGAGGGCGGCATATACGAGAACGAGTACATCAAGGAGCACGGTGTCTGGAAGATCTTCCGGCTGAAGTACTTTCCTTTCTGGCACGCCCAATTCGACAAGGGCTGGTCTCACACAAAGCCGAACTATGTACCTTTCCTCTCAAGCACGTTTCCAGACGACCCTAATGGTCCGGACGAGCTTTGTGAGCACCCAATGCTTTGGCCCGATACCCGAGTGGTGCCGTTCCACTACAAGCATCCGGTAACAGGTGAGCAGGTGGCTGATGATGATCTGAGGGCTCCGGAATTAGGCAAAGATCCTTCGACCAGTACTCCTCCTTTGGTTCTGAGTCGTCCCAAATCGGAAGCTGGAAATGGCGCAACATAGGCTTGCTAGACCTAAAGCAACGATCGTTTCTCGACCTTCGGTGCTTTTCTCTTGTCTTCATGATCAACACAGTTGCTTCGAATATGCGAAATGATCATCAACGTGATTCTGCGTCAGTTTGAAAGGCTATGCAGGCTTATATGATCGCGAGAAAATACACATGGTGGTCAATTATATGAGATGTCACGGTGAGTGTGAACCGCACGACGAAGTGCAAGGAATTTCGTTGCAGCTAACAAGAGCTCAAGCAAAGCCTACTATTCATACTTGAAGAGGTAATTTAAACAATCTTATCGCGTTGGTCCTTCCTACAGCTTCCTTTTGGTCCTCAGGCAAGTCAATTGACTTCCACCAAGTCTGCGCTTCCTCGACTGTGTCATACGGGGTATCTGCAATCGTTAGCAAGGCTTACTGCGAGGCGAGGGATCACTCACCAATCGCATACAAACACCGTTCGATGCCTAGCTCCTCGATGCAGAACTTCAAGCCTCTCGTGTTGTAATCACCAGACGTTGTGATTGACACATTGCGTGTCCAGTAGTACGAGTAATCATGCCTCATGGGCCGGGAACCTCGTTTAAACGGGTGGTTGATCCAGTGGCTTGCCCGCCAGAGGTTGAAAGGGATTCTGTGAAAAATTCAGTCTTATCACCAGGCTATGGGAGAAATACTGACCCTTCGCCTAGGTGGCCTGCGACAATCTGGACCTTCGGGAAACGATCGAATACGCCCGATGAACACACAGCATACAGATGCCAGCTCAAGTCGAGATGGAATTGCACTCCAGCGCCTATTAGATGCTTGCGATCGCCGTACTTCGTCCCTGGCTTCAGGTCTTGCGGTATCGCGTATCGTGGGTGGAAGTACACCGGTACATCGAGTTCTTGCACGGTCTGCCAGAACGGATCGTAGTCTGGCGTGTCGAAGTACACTTTCTCTTCCGCATCTGCACCTTTGGACTGGAAATCGTTGACCATTGCACCGAACATTCCGAGCTCTTTTACAGCTCGTCGCAGCTCCTCAGCAGCGTCCTGGGCATTGTGCATCGAAAGCGCTGCAACCGCTCCAAATCGCTTAGGATTTTTCTTGACTTCGCCCGCAAGGTAGTCGTTGGCCACACGCGCAAGGTCCTTCGCCTTTTCCGGGTTTGCTTCTCCTTGAGCGCCAGGAGACGTCAAGGACAAAAGCATGTACTCAACGCCATGCTCGTCCATGCTCTTTAGACGTTCACCGTGAATATCGAGCAAGCGCTTCTCGTGATCTGAGAGACCAGCTACGGCATCGCTGCCAGGTCGGAGCAAGCTCTGAAATTGAGCGAAAGAGTGCGCCTCGATTCCGGCTGGATCTATGATCGCTTCCTCAATCGCGATAGTGCCTCTCATGTTGCTCCTTCGTTTGACACGCTGGATAGTCTGCAAACAAATCGTCAAATGTGTTGGTGTTTCTCTTGACTACGCCTCCCCAACACGGGTCAAGTCGCGACGTCTTACACAGGCAGTGGTTTCAGGTTGATGTTATCCATGGTCTGACTAGACTAATGGCACTCCCATGGCATCCTTCCCCAAGAGCAGTACACGGCAGTCGTCAGGTCAACGGGTCGGTGCAAGCGAGCTGCACGACACAGCCCGGGAATTAGAAGGTCACTCGGTGCAATATCGCCGCTATGCAGTACCCCAAGTATTCGGATCTATAGTACCGGCCATTAGTGGAAACCCTGGTATCCACCTACAACGCTACCCCGCAACCGCTCCCCACATCAGACACGGGAACTACGGACATGTAGGTATATCCTATCACGGGACATCATTTCCCTTCTCACTCTCCAAAGTTGACGTTCAGACCGTTCATGCACTACGAATGTGATAACGAGGCAGACCATCACAATGGCGCACATCTTCTCGCTGGCGTCCCCAGCACCATCAGCATACCATGAAGGTAATCGCTCTGGAGACCAGGTCAAATTCCCGGACACTGGCTTCTTCAAAGGCTGTGAGTAACGACAGTCTCCATGATGTTTGGGATCTTTCGCTGAGCTGTGCGCGAATCACTAGTCAATAAGCCTTCACGACTTGAGGCTGATATCTTCGAACTTGAGACTACTGGCACGGTAAGCTAACCCAGACGACCACTCCGAGCAACCACTCCGAGCATTGTTAATGTTGCATAGATCCCGAAAGACATCAATGGAACATTCTATAGAATACAACCCGACCATCGTTTCTCACCACTATTCGAAGAGGACATCCACTTCAACGGCGATGGTTCCGTCTCGGCGTTTCGCTTTCAAGACGGCCATGTCGACTTCAAGCAGAGATATGTACACACCGATCGCTTCAAAGCTGAGAAGAAAGCTCGTAGAGCATTGCTCGGGAAGTACCGGAATCCGTACACCGACAACGAGATGGTCAAAGGCATTATCCGTACGGCTTCAAACACCAACATCATCTTCTGGAGAGGGGTTCTGCTAGCCATGAAAGAAGATGGACCACCTTTTGCTATGGATCCAGTCACGTTGGAGACGATTGGCAGATATGACTTCGATGGCCAGGTGCAATCTCCGACTTTCACTGCACATCCCAAGTTTGATCCAGACACTGGTGAGATGGTGTGCTATGGGTACGAAGCTGGAGGTGACGGTCATGATGCGAGTTGCGATATTGTCGTGTACACCATCGACAAGGATGGTAAGAAGACGGAGGAATGCTGGTACAAGGCGCCGTTTTGTGGCATGATTCACGATTGTGCAATTACGAAGAACTACCTCATACTGCCCCTGACGCCTATTAAGGCCAATCACGAGCGGCTGAAGAAAGGTGGCAATCACTTCGCATGGGACCCGGATGAAGATCAATGGTACGGGATTGTGCCTCGACGCAATGGCAAACCAGAAGATATGATATGGCTGCGCGCCGACAATGGTATGCTCTATCTCCGCGACATTTATATCGGCACTAACGTAAGCCCAGGCTTCCACGGCCACGTAGCCGGCTCCTACGAAAACTCTGACGGCAAAATCGTCGTCGACCTAACCATCGCCTCCGACAACGTCTTCTTCTTTTTCCCACCCGACGCTCAGGCAAACACTCCCACCACCCTCCTCCAACGCAACAAACTCGTTTCCGACACATACCGATGGGTTTTCGATCCTAAAACACCAACCCACACGCGCGTCAAACCGTTCAGAACCTTCGGCAACAACGGCGAATTCTCAAGAATAGACGATCGCGTCTTGACTAAGAAGTACAACCATTTCTGGCAATGCAACATCGACCCGTCAAAACCGTATGATTTTGCAAAGTGTGGCCCGCCAGCGGGTGGGCTGTTCAACGTCCTCGGACACTTTGAATGGGACGCGGAAAAGAGGGACACATACTGGGCCGGCCCGACATGTACTTTCCAAGAACCGGTTTTCGTGCCGAAAGCTGGGTCTTCTGTCGAGGGTGAAGGGTATCTTATGGCGCTACTAAATCATTTGGATGTTCTGAGGAATGACATTTTGATCTTCGATGCGCTGAATTTGGCGCAGGGACCGCTGGCGGCGATACATTTGCCGGTAAAGTTGCGATTGGGTCTGCATGGCAATTTTGTGGAGCAGAGGGAAATTAAGGAGTGGGAGGAGAGAAGAAAAGTGGGTGGGAGCGTGGGTCCGGCGGTGCCGGCGAGGGGGTTGTTGGCGTGGCAGAAAACAATGTTGGAGAAAGAGGGTGGGCTCGGTAGTCTGGTAGAGGTGGGCGAGTTGAACGGTTTTAACGGTGTCAACGGGCATTGAGATTGCTGGGAGGTGTCTTGGTTGTGGCTCTGAGTTGCAAGGTTGCGTGAGATGACATGTGAGTCATGAGGCCTTTAGTAGCAGAATCATCGATGTGTTGTCCTGATACGCTTCCCAAAATAATGGCGAGATTTGGGATTCTTCTCGTGGTATATTCACATGGATGAACCGTCACAGAGTCTTGCTTGAAGTTTCACCTCAGGTCTTAGACCAGATGATGCTTAGGTCTTTGACTCTCTGCTTAAAGGGGAAAGATGAAAACAGCTTCTCCATTTATCAAGCATGAATGTATATCCGATGCACTTTCGAATCTTTCCTTAATTTCGTGGCCTCCTGCGGCGGAACGAGAGATGCGGCGTTGCCTCTCCAGCTTTGAGAAGCCAACAGTGATCAGCACCACTATCACAATATTCAGTGTGTTACATCACAGCGTTAGCGGCCAACAATGTCTCCGTGCGCTGTGTAGAGATGTAGAAGTATATACAAGTTATCTTGCCGACGACAGAACGGCACCTCGAACACAAAAGATCAAGGAGCAGTCCGATACGTACCTTGTTGCTGGTCGATAGTTTGCAAATCAGGTACTGCTCTTCATTTATATTCGCAGCTCACCACCAACCCAGCCCTCAAGCTTTTACCGGTCAGAAGCATATCAATATCCGACCATGACCAGAACACTTGCAATAGTTCCACAACCTTTCCATTTCAAATTGCCCGATATGATCAGCACAGCTGATGACAAGGCGCCATGCTCAACGGAAGAAATCCTAGATTTAAGCGACATCACCGTTGTGCAGGTAATTGAAGACATGGAATCTTATTTCTCGGATACGAGCTCCACGTTTCGCGATGAGTCACAATATGAATCTTGCGCCTCAGAGCCGATAGATTCGGACCTGCCCTTCGGTCCACCTAATGACGAGTACCAGCAATGGTGCCGATTCTAGGACCGTGTCCACGAACACTCGCAGACTATGGAAGATTTTCTCTGCCAGCAGGAGTTGGAGCCCCATCCAGCCGATCCACCTGGATATTCCGGCCTTAGCCATGCGGTACACCACATCACTGGTGGCTACCAGCAATTCGAGGAACTCGATGACAAAGAGGCGGCGAACATCATGCAAGCTTTGTGTTTTCGCATTCTCGAAAGTCATGTCGGAGTTTTCTTCCAGGCTGGAAGTTTAGTTGGAGATCGTTGGTACATTCTCAAAGAACTTTCTGTTGGTGGGTTTTTCTATCGAGACGTGCGTATCGTCTATGACAAGGACGATCCGCAACGGAAACGCCGCATTATGAAGATCATGCCATCCGAGGCGACGTGGTCTGGATACTCGGCTCGCGAGTTATGGATTGCGTACCACTTGCGAGGATGTGCTAACATCATACAGTAGCTGACCGGCATGCGGCAGCTTGGCTCGTGGCAGACTTGCGCAATATGGGCACGCTTCGAGATGTTGTAGAGCAGCACGTCAAGATAGCTGGCACAACACTCCCTGAACTCTTTATCTGGCATGTCTTCGAGTCCCTGCTCAATGTTGTAACGGTACAGAGGGAGGGGAGGGACTGCGCTGAATTAACTATCCGAGGTGGGCGGAGCTACATATATAGACTGCCGCACATGAGCTATCCCAACTTGTACTAGA
>ML978287.1:0-80192 GCA_010015745.1 Setomelanomma holmii
AATCTTGTATTTAAGATAGTAGTTCTTGAAATTCTAGTTAAGATAGCTCTTATAGCTATCTGAAATAAGCAGCCTGTACTTCTCTATCTGGCGCGTCGCTATATGCGCGTTAAAATGCCTTAACTACTTAAGACTAAGTGCGTTGTTTGTCTAGCTATTCTTAAAGACTAAGAGCTTCTAATCGCGAGATATTAAAGCCTTCTTGTACTACGCAGAGATGTAGACGCGTCTCTTGTAGATAATAAATAGTAGAGTTACGTACCTAGTAGCGCAGATACTCTAGATAACAATGACCCACTTGCAATTGTCTAGCTAGATAAGATTAGGCCTTACACGTCTCTTAGAGTCTGTAACAACCTTTATAGACCTAATTACGCCTATCTAGAAGCTAGTCTTATTAAAGTTGTGCACGTTATTGTTGTAGACGCTGTACTTAGATTTAGTCTCCTCTACTAGCTTAAACCACGCGCTAATTACCTTAGAATCTTTCTGCAGTATTCTCTGCCTATTCTTAGCTTAATTGAAGGCTATCTTAAGCATAACTAAACGCGTTACGAAGCGCTTAGCCTAGCACTTGCTAACAGGCTTACTACTGCATACACCTAGCAAATTTATTAGCTATATCTACTACCGCGCACAGCTAGAGCGCAAATCTACATAAGTTAAGATTAAGATCATATTAGACAATTATCTACTCTTCTGTCGCAGTAAGCTTATAGAAGTTTAGTCGTGTATCTAGGCGAAATAGTACTTCTTAAGCACATTTATTAAGAACTTAGCGTTTAACATTATAGGCCTTAGCAGCAGCCTAGTAGCTTCGAGATTAGCTAGATTAATAGGCTTAAAGAGCAAGCTAAAGCCTATCTTCGTATTTAAGTAATAATACGTTAGGTAGTTAGAATATATAGAGTAGAATGTAGAGAGTGTAAGCTTAGCATGTTTTAGGTAGCTTAGTAATGTAGGCAGCTTGCTAATAGAATACGTTATACTATAGAACTACTTTCGTTTTTAGCTTTGTAAGGCGCCTTGAGTTTAGTTTGCAATTACTTTGTAGGCGTTGTCTAGTGCGTTAGCCATAGATTGTTATTTAAGAGGCGTTGTAGATCTCTATAGCACATCTAATGCTTGAATTTGCTTTAACCTAATATTAGATAACACACTCTACAGACGAGTTACTTGCCTTACTAAGACTCCACTAAAATCTACTATTCTACATAGTAGAGACGTAATAACTCTACAACATAACGAGACACTAGCTTTAAAGAAGGCTTAATTACAGCTTGCGCTTAACGCTATTAAATAAGACGCAAATCTCTTAGAATAACGCGCTACTAATATCTACAAAGTCTGTCGAAAGGCGCTTACTAACTAACGCGCTAGAAAGCAGTTTCGACTTAATTGTGCGCCTAACTTACGGAATCCCTGTCTAACTAAAAAGAAGGTAATTGTTTAGTATATACTTAATCTTGCTAAGTAAGAATTTCTACTCTAGCTTAACGCTATAAAGAATATAGCTAATCTACTGCGCAAGAACTATAGCTAATTTACTGCGCAAGAACTATAGATAATAGCTAGTAGGCATTAACTAGACTAGAACCTTTGTTAAACGTTAACCTAAGCTTTAAGTTAAGCTTAACCGCAAGTATAACTACAAGAGAGCTCTCTGCGAGAATTCTAAGGTTGTACGAGGCTAGTTTAAGCTTGTAGACAACATAAAGGCTAAGCACAGTATTCTTAATAAGAATACCTACAACTTTAATAAGTCTAGCTTTATAGTAGGCATAATATTAACTACAGTAGTAGTTACAGGCTCTAATCGATAAGAACAGCTAAAGATAGTATAAGTTAGTACAGTAATTAAGAGTTGACTACAGTAATCTAGAATATTAACGTAACTAGGTAGGTAATTCTACTCTTTGTTATCTTCTAGAGCAAGAACTACTTTACTACCTAGTACTAGGAGAATAACCTACCTCACGATTAGGTTATTAGAGTCTCTAAGATCGACTAGACAACGAATGAGCTTAGCCTAGCGTAGTTAAAGCACTTTAACGGTTATACAAAAAAAATTACTATAAGCATAGTACGTTTGCTTGTTATTAACAGCTACGAGAGCTACGACTTACTTGATTTCTAGTAGTACTGCAAGAAGAACAAGAATATTACTCTCTGCATGCCTTCTTACTTGTTGCATTTTCTGCGGTGTCTTAATATAGGTTGTTTCTTACTGTTAAAGAAGGCGTATAGGCGCTAAGCTAAGAACCTAATACGCAATAGTATTAACTATAGTACTAAAACCAAGTTCTTGCTCTGCTTTATTACTGCTTTTAAGAATCTAGTTACCAAAAGTAATATCTAGAGAGGCTTTTGAGGTGCTAGCTTAGTTTTACTTAACCTAGAGGCAGTAATTTTGAAGATAGACGTCTGCCTTTGTACGCCTACACTACTTACTGTTAATAATATTTCTTGAGAGTCGAAAACCCCAAGCAATACTCTAGAATTTGAGTCGCAATTAAAGCCCATTTAAGAGTAGATCTAGAGGCATGTAGATAGCTCGCCTACCTTAATAGTTAAGGTAGTTAAAAAGTTCTCTAAAGGCGCTAAGATAATAGCGCATTTCTTAGTGTTAATGCGCAACAAAGTTAAGTTAGCTTCAGAACGCTAATAAGGTTGCCTTACGCTATAAAGCACGCAAGAGAAAGCGTATACAAGCAGAGAGACTTCTTATAGCTAAGAAAGGCGTGCGCTTAACTACCTTAAAGAAGTTTGCAGCGCATAGTAATAGAAAGAAGGTGAAGAAGAGCGCGCACGCTAAGAGTAGTAAGCTAACTTAAAGGCGCTGTAGACGCTGCGGTAAGGCTAGGCACAACTTGCGTATATGTAAACAAGTAGAAGAGATACTCTCTGATTAATTTAGGCTACTGTGCAGCACCGTAGAGTACCGTTGAGGACCGTAGAGTTGCGTTTTGTACTGTGTGAGACGGTAGATTTTAGTGGGGTCTTGGCAGAGTGACTGACTCGCCCGTGGAGTACGTTATTAAAGATTGTATACTTCAATTACTAGACTAAAGTTACTACTATTCTTCAAAACGTAGTTTTATGCGATAGTCTTATAGCGCCGTTGCAAGCTATTGTTACAACGCCGAAAACGCCTGCAATCTATCTAGAAATCTCATAACTCTCACGTTGTCAAGTCGGTCGTTGAAAAGGATGCGCCTCGGTGTTTAGCACCCACTCATCAAGGCTAACGACGTTCTCAGTCTCGAAGAGCAAGTAGAAATACTTAAGAGTCTCTGCTAGCCAGAAGCTCTCCATTTCGTCATTTAGCGTTGGACTGAGCTTCGTGACGTCGTCAATAGCTGAATTCCCGTGTTTAGTGGTTGTGTGTAGGTCAATAGCAAGAAACATGCGCCAGCCAGCTTCTCGCCAATGATCTTCACCCGTGATACGGTACATGTACCACACGGACTCAATAGCCTCGGGACTGAAGATAAGTTAGGAATAGTAAAACGATACTCGACTGGACACAGATCTTACCGAAGGATGTAGTTTCTCGCTCCAATCCGTGTAATACCTGGCGGCAATCGCTCCTCTTGAATTTTGTTTTGAACGAAGTCTTCGTGGTTCATTGGAGGCTTTGGTGAATATACATACGGGAAGGCAGGCTGTGTGCGACTGGGTTGCGGTTCACGATCCATTACGTTTGACGACGAATGGGTCCTCGTTGGCTGGCCCTCAGGCTTTAGACGGTTGCCAGCAACGGAAGGCTCTCCGTCCAGCCGACTGGCAGCGAAAAGAGAAGGGTTACTGCCCACTCCAGCGGCATCTTCCAAACCGGCGAGTTGGCGTTTGTTCAGCGTGTTGGAGTACACTGGGGTTGGCGTGGCTAGCATTGGGAGCGCCGGCTCCGCCGATGCTATGGGTGGTGCAGTCATGGCCGCGAGCTGCTCGTCATACCATGATGTGGCAGAGGCAAACTGTGATTGGTAGTTTGCCATCTGTTCTTCGTAGCTCTGCAGCCGATACTCTGAGCGTGGATCGAGTGTTTCCATGTATAGCGTCTCATTCCAAGCGCAATCATTCGTGCTCTCACAGGGCACGGCCTCGAAAGACTCCGGCATGATCCCGCTCTGTGTCATGTTGTAGCTCCAAACACAACCTTCTGTCAGTTTCTTTGCAATTTCGAGATCCTCAGGACGATCAAAGAGCTTCGCTCCCATGCCAAACATGCCGCCGGCAAAACAAGTAAGATGTGCATTCTCACCAACCAGATCGCCAGGGACCAGATCATCTAAGCGCGATGGGACGTTAAGTTTGCCGCAGAAGAGGACATCATCATTGTTGGGGAGCATCGGCCGGAAAATCAATTGCTGTTTCACGACCTCCATTGATTGCTCGTACATCGTCCTGTACTTCTCAACCTGGCCACCCAAGAGCAGGTACTCCTTTGGCAAATATTCGTAGGTTGAGTCCGACATGCCTCCAAGCGTGTATTCCTCTCGACCATAGTCGGATGTCGACATGAAACCCTGGTCTACACACTCTAGAGGCGTAGGCATAGCAGCTGCCAGAGACTTTTTTGCGGATGCAACATTGCCGAGGATAGGATCCGCCTTGGGTGGTTTCGCTTGATCAACATCAAGCTGACGTTTGTTGAGGGGCTCACCTTTCCAATTGCGCACAATCTCGCTCCCAGGGTCGCTAAGAGCAAATGTGTCTTTTTCCTTGATTGGTACGTAGGTCGGGTTTGGTCCATTAGGGGTAAGGACGATGGGATCTGGTAGCTGCAGAGATACATATTTCTTGCCTCCTGGCGACAACAGTGGGGTGGGCGCCGGAGGAGCAGCTGAGGTATCGAATAGACCAACCGGGGCGTTGATGGGCACCTGGGGAGCTACATCGATATACACCTTTCCGCATCCCGATGCATCTAAGTATGTTGGCCACATGCCAGCGAGTCTCGTGTTGTTTTGGAACTCTTCGAGACTGTCTGTGATGCGCGCAATAGCGTCGTAGTATTTGTGCTCTCCCGTAAGCTGCGCGAGCCGGGTAAATTCCATGGACAACGACCCGATCTCGGCTAAGACGACATGAGTCCCAGCTCTGTGTCTCTGCGATGCAAATTGAGGCCTCCAGTAGTAATACAACTCCGGCATTCGATTCGGGGTGTCGAAAGCGCTGATAAGGACCTCAGCCAGCTCAACGGCCTTGTCCAGCAGGTTCTTGTACTTCTTGCCGCTTATATCATACGCCGCAACAAGACCTCCAAGATAGCGTATTGTTGTTTCGAAAAGTGGAATGTCAGCGCGGGACGTTGTGGTGAAGTCAATATTGTCCACGGCCTTGGCTGCCTCCTCGAACTCGTCCTTCATACCCATGATCCAGAGTGTGTCCAAAGCATCAACCAATGTGGCGCCCCAGTTCGCAAAGGGATCCTTAGAAGAACCTGATTGGGGTTTCAGCTCATCGTGTAGCCATGCAAATTCCCGATACCCGTCCCATGATTTTTTGAAGACGGCTCTGACTCTGTCCAGCTTGGCCAGCCTGTCTGCCTTGGACGCTGCATCCTCGGGTTCGAACTTGTGTTGGATTTTCGGTATCGCCTTCGGCTTGCCACTGGGGAGCTTGATGAGCGACTGTGTAGGAACGGGAAACTTCTCGGGCAGCTTCGTCCAATGAATTGGCTCAATGCTCGTCGACAACGTGTCTGCCGGTGCGAAGGGCGCAGGCTTGCCGTGTGGTTTCGGTCGACTGGCGGAGGGAATGGACGGCTTCTGCTGCGCCGTTTCGGGCGGCACAGGACTCGATTGCGACGGCGTGGCTATCTTCTTCACGGGTGGCGGCGTCTGCTGCGCCTGCGTTCTGCTGGCTGCCGGGTTCTCGAACTCCAGCTTCTTCGTCTCGTGCGCGATTGGCGGGCGTGGCTTCGACCCAAATCCCAGCGCATCTTCTGCTTCGTTCTTCAGCTCAGCTGCAGTCGATGCAGCTTCTTGCCATGTTGGGCCGGAGCTCCCAAACTTGTAGAGCGCAAATATGGCGATTACGGCAAAAACCAGGAAAACACGGTATCTTCTGTAACGAAACATGGCCTAAGGAGTGCTGAAGAATGGAACCGCCGCGCGCGGCTTGAACAGAAAGGAGCGGAAAATATGGGCGCGGTCGCTATGTCAGTCGATACCATTTGAAGCGCGGAGAGGAAGGCGAAGAAGACAGATGCCACAATTGAGCCAGCACTCGCCAAAAGGAGCAGATGCAGGTTGTCTCGTGTTCGCGTTGCGATCCGGCTTGGCTTCCCTCAAAGTTCTTAGCTGATTGCACGCCCCACGGAACCTGGCGATGCACCCATGGCTCTAACCTCGGACCAACAGATGGCTGGCCTTAGATTCAGGCTGACTTTAAGCTCTGTGAGGATGGATCATCGGCTCAGCGCAGATATACATTTCTTCAAGACATTCATTCTGCATACACGCGACGCGATCAAGGGCGCCCCGCAGTCGTGCTAGCATTGCACTAGCGGGATCACTAGATTTAAGCTTAAATGACCCTGGCCAACCTGCAAGGGGATTCCACGCGGATCACATCCATCGGGTTTCCCACGTAAGGTCCGAGGATAATTTCCGGACTTTGAAGCTGAAGTCTTCATCGAAACTCCTGTGCCAATGTGTTCATGTTGCGTCCATCCTGCACAAGCAGTCATGTGCCAACGATGGCTAGGTTTTTTAATTTATTTTCGACCGAGCGGGTAGTATATAATGCATCGAGAGCCAAGGCAGATTGACCAATGCAGCTCAATACACCAGACGAAATCGCTGCAGCCACAACAACCTTCCTAAGTAAGCTCATTGACCTTCTCCAGGCTCTGGCTGCCGACCCATTTGTCGTGCCTTGAGCATCTCGTCGCACAGCAACAGATTGGACGCAATTCCAGTAGCTGATGCTATGCAGTTGCGGAGTACACGGAATGAATCGTAAACACCCTCTTGTGTTGGGTCCATTGCTTCTCCTGTCGCGAGGTTCAGTCCAACTATATTGCCTTCTGCATATTCATCTTGTAGCGCTGCCACTATATTGTGCGTTAGTTACGACCGAAAATAAGGGAGTGCGAGACTTGCAAGAGTCCTGTATGTCGTGCCCGGAGTTGGCTGCCAGGGTCTTTGGGATGATGAGTAAAGCATCTGTGAATGCTGATACGCCCCACTTTGCCTTTCCCTTTACCGTCTTCTTGAACTGCTCGCTCTGAAGATGTGCTGCGCAAGCCACTTGGAATGAACCGCCTCCAGGGACCACGCTCTTATCAACGATCATGTTGTAGACACTTCTCAAGCCATCACGGACTGCGTCTTTGATCTGGGAGATCGTGTGCGCGTTTGGGCCTTTGATGAGCAGAGTGACAGATTTGGGATCCTTGACATCCTCGATGAAGGTATACTTCTCCTCACCAAGCTGGTGCTCGTAAACAAGTCCTGCCCAGCCAAGGACCTCTGGAGTCAGGTCGTCGACACTGTTCTGTGCCGTGCCGCCGCAAATGAGCTGTAGACGCTCCATATTTCTCCTCTTCGCTCGCCTCAGTGCGAAGATGCCGTTCTTGACAAGTACATCCAAGCTCAAGGGATCAATGCCCTTTTGGTTTATGATGACGAAGCCTTTCTTTGGGTCATCGCCGCACACCTCCTTTTTAAGCTCCACGATCTTCCTCAGCTTCTCGTCCACGAAACGTCGTTCGCTCTCCACGAGCTTCTCCCTCTGCTCAGCGCTTGAGTAGTAGAAGCCGGAGTTGATTTCCGATTTTTCGTACTCCAAGCTGACGTTGAGAGTGAGAATGAACGCGTTCTCAACCCTCTTCGCCATGTCAGGATGCCTTGCGCCATGATCGAGGGCCAGACCCCGGATCAGCTGTGTATCTGCGGCGGTTCGGTGCTGCATGGTCATGATCTCCACCATGTGTAGATCTGGCTTCGCGGGCGCTTGGTAGATAGCTAGGACGGAGTCGACAATGTCGGGCGTGAGCTGTTCGGCGAGCGTGCTGTCGAGCTTCGTCGATAATGATGTGCGGGCGACGGACAGAAGAAGCTCTCGATCGACCTCCTTCTCGAGCTTGAACTCATCGAGAAACTGGACGTGGTCAGTCTATTGCGCTGTGCACAACTATGACGTCGCCCACCTTCAGAGCCTCAGTCTTCGCAATATCGTATCCGTCTGTGATTACTCGCGGGTGGAGTCCCTCGGATATGTAGCGATCAGCCTGCTTCAGGAGCTCTCCCACCAACAAGACTACCGACGTGGTTCCGTCTCCAGTGATGTCGTCTTGTGCAGTCGCTGCGCGCGCAATCATGACCTAGGTCGCTCAGCACACGAACGTTTCGCTCCAATTGTGATACGTACGGCGGTGGGGTTTTGGATTTGCTGCCAGTCGTTAGCTATGTTCCCGTATGGTTTGGGGCCTCAATTACCATTTCCTTGAGCAGAACGCTGCCGTCTTTGGTGAGTTTGATCTTGGCGTTGTCAGCTGAGCCCACACAAGGCGAATCGTCACACATACACCTCCTGCGCCATCGACAAGCCTGTGCAATGTCAGCAACAACGTCTAGCAATTCGACTGCCTGATCGACTCACATTTTCAGTGTTCCACGAGGACCCAGATTGGAAGCGAGCACCTAAATCGTGGTTCAGCGAAGCCCGCGCACCTCTTCAACTCGCATAAATACCTGCTGCAGGCCCTCCCCGGCCGAAATGTTGACGCGAAGAGCTTCCCCGCGCCTCTGCGTGCTGGTTAGCTGAGTTACAGCAAGTTGTACGAGGGGTGACCAACTCTCGACTCCGCCTTGGGATTCAGTAGCTGTGCGGCAGACATGTTGGACAAGGTCTATGGGGTATCTCAAGGTGTGGTAGAAGATGGTAGGTGGCTTCGCGGGGCAGCACACTCGTGTTGTCCGTTTCGCGTATGCTTCTGAACTTTTGGAATATTAGCGCGAGGTCCGTGCCCGAAGCTTTTCAACTTTTCTTTGTCGCACATTCCGAGCTGTTCACCACGCCCCAACGTACGCCTTCTCGAAATTTACGCCATTGCCCCGCACCTCGCACGGCAATCATAGACCCGACAGTGCAACATGTCGGTCGACTACTTGCTGCACGAAAGCCCTGTGGGCTATGCGGTATGTGGTGCAGCTCTACAGCTCGTCACAGGCCTTGCTAACGCACGCATTGCAGGTCTTCAAGGTCGTCCTTCAGCCAGATACGATTGGCAACCGCCTTGCAGAGGTACAGAAAGCTGTGCAGGATCTCGGCAAATTTGGAAAGACGGTCGAGCTCGTAGGCCTTGCGCCATTTCAGGGCACCCAGGATGCGCTGCAGGAAATCAACGACATTAGTGAGGGTATTCTCTCGGACTTTCTGCGCGCGACACTAGAGACGAACCTGCCCAAGGCTGGTAAGAAGAAGACGGTTACCCTGGGAATCAGCGAGAAGAACCTGGCGGGCAGCATCAAGGCAGCTTTCCCCAACCTCGCTTGCGAGACCAGCGATACCTCCGAGGTCGTCGCTGATCTTCTCCGTGGCCTGCGCCAGCATTCTGGCAAGCTCATCAAGAAGCTGCAGCCCGGCGACATCGACAGGTCCATTCTCGGTCTTGGCCACGCATATTCGAGAGCCAAGGTTAAGTTCAGCGTCCAGAAGCAGGATAACCACATCATTCAAGCCATCGCTACGCTCGACCAGATTGACAAGGATCTGAACCAGTTCTGCATGCGTCTGCGTGAGAACTACGGATGGCACTTTCCGGAGCTTTCCAAGATCGTATCGAACAATGACCAGTATGCAAAGGTAGTGCTCGCGATTGGCGACAAGTCACGTCTTACCGAGGACGACCTCCACGACCTCGCAGCTGTGGTCGACGACGACGAGGGTATCGCACAGGCCATCATCAAGGCCGCCCGCACGAGCATGGGTCGCGACTTGTCGGAGGCCGACATGGAGATTGTCATGGCCTTTGCCAAGCGCACAGCATCCCTCGCTGCCTACAGAAGACAGCTGTCCAACTACCTTGGCAGCAGGATGAATCAGGTTGCTCCCAACCTAGCTGCTCTGATTGGCGACACTGTCGGCGCTCGTCTCATCTCGAAGGCTGGATCATTGACGAATCTGTCTAAGTACCCTGCATCAACCGTCCAGATCTTGGGGGCGGAGAAAGCGCTTTTCCGAGCGTAAGCATGCTTCCTTTATGTCAACGGCCATCGGCTAATTCAGGCATAGTCTCAAGACCAAGGGCAACACACCAAAGTATGGTCTCATCTACCATTCTTCCTTCATTGGCAAGACAGGCGCCAAGTCGAAGGGCAGGATATCGCGCTTCCTTGCCAACAAGTGCTCCATTGCCTCTAGGATCGACAACTTCTCCGACACCCCAACGTCCAAATTTGGTGAAGCACTCAAGCGCCAGGTCGATGAGAGAATTGAGTTCTACGCCTCTGGTGCACCACCAACAAAGAATTCCGCCGTTATGCAAGCTGCTATGAATTCGGTGCTGACGGACATTGGCATCGAAGATCCCACGGCGACTGCCGCAGAAGATGTGGAAATGGCTGATGGCATCACAGCCAGCGCCACAGAGCAGGCCGTACGTAAGGAGAAGAAGGAGAAGAAAGAGAAGAAGTCGAAGTCTACCGAAGAAGACGTATCTGCGAAGAAGTCCAAGAAGGAGAAGAAGAGAAAGCATGCCAGCGAAGAGGACGGCGAGAGCAAAAAGAAGAAGAAAAGCAAGGCTTGATTGTGTATTCATCGTGGATACCGACTTCGTGTGATCATGGGTGCTGTGTACTCTTCTTTGGCGTTCTCGGGTGGATAGCGTCACCGGCGTTCTTCTGGCGCATAGAGGGGCTTGATGTGATTGTAAAGATGTATCAGCAAAAAAGCTGGACTGCATATATCCATACATGTGTTGCAATTAAACCCTGTCAATGACGATGCGAGTTTTGAGTTGACTTTGTCGTTATTGGCCTGAACTCAGAATGATTCTCGTAGTGATTAAACCCAGTGGGACTCCATGATTTATAAATCCGTTTGTTCAAAATTATTTGCAACACTAACTATTCTCCCACTAACTATCATTTTCCTAGGAGGCGGAGCAGGTCCATTGCATAGTCTTGGATACCTCAAGGTAATCAGCTGCCTCGCCGTACAAATGCTGAGGGAATGGGGAGATTGTCCTTGAATTATTGCTGCAGCTAGAGTGCTGTTTCGCCGTTACACAAGCCACACAGCTACGGCACATCATCGTCAATTGCCATGGAGTCTGAGTAGTTCGGAAAGACATTACTGGAGTCCTGGAAGCGCTCCGCACGGTCATTGGCGCGGTAATTTTAGCCCCTGGTACGATCGACCACGGACCATTCAGCCACATGCAGCTCAAACCGAACTGCTGGAGTTGAAACACCATCCAAGAACATCGTCGCCCACGGCTTTGTGTGACATTTAAGATAATCTCGGCGAAGACACTGGTTTGACGAGCTTATAGTACGGGTAGATTGGTAGAGTAGAAATCTTGGTGTAGACATGTCCCGTAGACTTGTATTCGTGCATGCGCTGTCGGGCGGTTGATGCGCTTCATCGCGCTTCGCGTGTATGGGCGGGCATTGAGGAGGTCAACCAAGCCCCTGTGCTCTAGGGATGTCTGGAAGGGAGTCAACAGGCACTCCTGATTCTCCAAAGACTCGGTGGATCAAAATGGTGGAGAAAGTTGCTTGCTTGAACTGTCCGTCATAGAATCTGTGTAGGAGACCGCGCCTAACATGCCTAATTGTCACATTGCACTTGCAGGGCCGCATTCACAGCGAATTGGCGGCCCAGACCCTGGACTCGTCGCTCTCTCTGATTTTCTGTTCCAGGTCTCGTCGTAACCAAGCACGGTCCGCTACTGTCCTCAATCGCTTTTCCATACATCAGACAGACTGCCCCCTCTTGAACACGTCAACCGCTTGCGCCCTTTCTTCTCTCCTTCTCTTGCTTTCCTGTACAAACTCATCCCGCTTCAACTATCGGGTCATCGATACTGCGTGAACTGTGGTCGCCGCCATCAAAGTCTCGTTAGGGGATGAATCTTGGTGTTCCTTTCCGTGCATCAGACTCTCTTTAAGTTACATTCGGGCCCGGCAACAGGCTGCCCGCCAACTTTGGTGTTCTCAACACTATCGCCGTCGTCGGTATTCGCACCTTTTGGTGTTGAGTTTGCAGAACACACTCGACCAACAGCCAACCACGAATCCACCGCGCGCGCTATCTCTGGAGTAAATCATATTCGGCATATCCCATCAAACGTACAGCCGTGGCCCCGTTGTATAAATTCTATAAGACACTTTCGAACAACTTTTGAGTTTTGGTGTTTCGGGGTCCTCCGCCATGGATGCAAACGATGCATCCTCGCCTGGAAGTCTAAGCAGTCCCCCACATTCGCCTGAGCAGGGCACGCCAAACTCCACGATTCGAGTGTCTGCTGGTGGTGTTGGTGTTGGAGGAGCTAGTACACCAACCCCTGCAAACGCGACATCGCCAGCGCCACGAGGCCTCACAGCATCTGGACAACCACGCAAAAAGCCTGGGCCAAAACCCAGACCCAAAGATCCCAATGCACCTGAGCCAGAGAAAAAGCCTAGGAAACCTCGCAAACCCGCAGAGCCAAAGGACCCAAATGCACAACCGGTGCAGCGCAAGAGACGGACGAAGGCATCGCTGGAGGCACAGACGACTCCAGTACCAGAAGCTGTGGATGAGAAACCGCCTGTGCAGCAGTCGCCTGCTCCACAAACAAGACCCAGCGAGCCGGCACCGGTACCGCAGCCAGAGCAGCCGCCTGCTGTCACGCAG
Source organism: Setomelanomma holmii (assembly GCA_010015745.1). NCBI lineage: Eukaryota > Fungi > Ascomycota > Dothideomycetes > Pleosporales > Phaeosphaeriaceae > Setomelanomma > Setomelanomma holmii. Next base: position 12,856 of record ML978287.1, read on the forward strand.
ACTCCGCGTGTCATAAGAAATCCGGAGCCCACGCTTCACAGCAACCCGAACCTGTCTCACATTAGTGTTGCCCCTTCCACACCGCGGCCTTCCAGCTCAGGACAGCGCTATGATCCCATCCGCGGTGGCATCTTTGAGTCAAAGCCTCAGGCACCAGCGAGCGCGCCGCCGCCCGTCTCACCGCCGCTCAATCGCGCAAGTGCGTCGCCTTCAATCACGAGTTTGATTGACCCACCCTCGGCCAGCAACTCTTTCTACTCACATCCCGTGAAGATTCAACGGCAAGCTTCTGTGACTTCTGCACCTGTCTCTCCCGCCGGGTTCTCGGTGCGCCCGGGGTCGGTCCTTCCCACGCAAGACTATACCCAATCCCAGCCTCAACCTCAACCCCAACAACAAGCCCCAGCCCAAACACCGCAAACCTACACCGCTGTGCCCGCACCCGGACCGATGGAGATTGACTCTGAGCCTACGAAACATACCTCCATCCCGATGACGAAAACCAATTCCACCAACTCTGGCACACCATCGAACTCAAATGCCCCGACGCCGCCTGCCAAGCCAGCTCGTCAGAAGGAGGCACCGCCGCCTCTTCCTACCGGTAGCGGGTTGCTCTCGGGAACGCCGTTTGGAGTCGTTGCTGGCGCGAACGGCAACTCCGAGGCGAAGGGCACCAACATCTGGCTGACCTTCAGCCTGAAGGGCCGTGACAACGTCACCATCAACTTTGCGCAGGAGGTGGAGAAGAAGTACGGCTTTGCTGCCCTGCATCCGCGAATAGCTGCCCGGCGCGAACGCCAGCGGCAAATCACTGCTGCCGGTGCCGCCCTTGAACGAGCCGCCGGCGGCACTTCGAACGACGACATGTCTGTGGACCTTTCCGAAAACGAGAGCAACGTTGAGATGGGAGGCATGGACGACGAAACCTCTGCTCGCGAGAATGGCGGCAAGAAGCGGAGGAAACGAAAGCAAGAAGACTACGACAAGGAGGATGACTTCATCGACGACACTGAGTTGGCGTGGGAGCAGCAAGCACTCATGGCCAAGGACGGATTCTTTGTATACAGCGGCCCGCTTGTTACCGAGGAGAAGCCAACTATTGAGCGGTATGTACCAACCATCTCACTGTCCAAACGCACGATGTTGACGCTAAGCAGGGCTGATGGAACCGTTCGACGAGGACGTGGTCGAGGAAGGGGAGGCACGGTGCGAGGAGACGCAACGGGCAGGGGAAGGGGTCGAGGAGGTGGTCCTGGCTCTCGTGGTGGCTCCACTGTCCGCAAGCCTCGAGTGACCAAGGCTGACCGTGCTATGATGGAGCAGGAGAAGAAGGAGCGTGAAAGTCTAGCAGCGACAATTGCCGCAAAGCAGCCGATAACAGCCTATGCTGCGCAAACTGGACCGACCTAACTTAATTTTCGAACGTGCCGCAACGGCCCCAACGCTGGCACTTCGATTCAAGGAAAGAGAAGGCGAGGTCGATCCACAGTTCCATGTCTGCAAGGTGCCCACTGGAACGACAAGGCTTGACGTATGTATAAAAAACGTGTGTACGATATCACTCTGATAGCTGGAGCTGTCTATCTCCGTGAAGCGAGACGGAATATGGACAGGCATCTGCATACCCATGGCGTTGATTCTCAATTGTCGAGGTCGCATAGAACAAGCTCAAATATAGTACACCCTCTCACTCCATGACTTCCATTGCGGCGTGTCCATCTATGGCGAAGTCTCTCACCTGGGCACTGATAGCACCGCTCCTTCGCCGCTTCTTTGGCACCCGTCAGTCCTGCGTTTGTACGCTGCAAGATACAACTAATCAAAAGCTTCTGCTTTACCGGAGACTATCGTCAACAACCTCACCCACGCACACGCCAACAAACCACTAATCAGGCCGACTGTTCGTCGAAGCGAGACAGGTCAATGTAAGCCTTATATAATGTATCTCACTTAGATTGTAGGCGCAACTGACACAATAATAGTTTCCAAGATCATCTACAGCGTATAGCATGGGCATTCCTGTTGCAACAGAACTATCGCTTGTCCGTGTCGCCATCACCGAACGGTCGCGCAAATTCTACGATGGGACCTATCAGTACCGCGCGAATGGATTCATTGATGATGTCGGTGGTAAGAATCTTCGCAGATGGGCCAAATGACTCTCTCATGACACGATGCAGTGTATCGCGACTTCGATTGCCTGGATCCCGCAGCACGGGCCCCGACGCCCTTGCCGCCCATGTTCCCTGACGATTCTGAAGATGAAGACCTGCAGGAAAAAACAGGTGCACGTCTTCCAATCGAAAAGTCAGTCACTGTTGCCAGCAGTATGCCATCTACGTCACCCACTAGCAGGACCCTCGAGGTCAAACCGGCGATAGCAGCTCTCAAGAAGGGAGTCGTCCGTCCTGGCAAGTCCACAGAAGCTGTATATGGCAAGTCGCATTCCGAGGAACCAAGCGGAATCAAGACTGGAGGCGAGAAGCAAAAGAACATGACCGCGCGAATCACTCCAAACAAGACAACTGACCCACAGGAGCCTGCCTCTTCCCCGTTGTCGGATCTCTCAGACTGTACCCCGGAGATGCTGAACTGGGAGATGGATGAGCGAGTAAGTTGCCAACTGTCCTACCTGATTGATCATGGCTGATATGCACCCAAGCTCATGAAGACGGGTACAGTCAAAGACAAGCCCAAGGCGCCTGCTGTCTCTGAACGTGCACCCAAGCAGTCAACAACGACTAGGGGCGTGGCGCAAAAGGTTCGCAGGCCCTCGAAGAAGAGGTCAAAAGTTCCGACTACGCTGTCGATGGAGCAAGACAGTGGCACCTCACGAAGGCGATGTGCGCGTTTGCGCTAGGGATCGTAACCACTTGCATTGTTCTGGCGTTGACTGTTCTGCTTTCGGAATACCCCAGCTGCCAGCTTTAGTGCACTTGGAGCGGCGAATCCCGGATTGACGGAAGTGCATTTCTTTCGATAGTTCTGCAAGATTATACTTTGGACAATTCTGCAAAGAATATGCACTTCAATGGTACATAATTACAAGACGGTGCTGCTTAAAGTCGATTACCTTGTGGTAGAATCGTCGCTAATGATACAGTATATGAACAGATGATATATCATCGCAGCTCCATCTCCTAGGACCAGCGAATCTTCATTTTCCACTCGTCCACCTTGGCCTGCCACCAGCTCTTTTGCGGCGCGCGTTCGATCTCGGCCATCAGGTTCTCGTAGTGCTCCGGCGCAGACGCTGGCTTGAGCACTCCCGGCGAGAGGGCGTATTTCTTGCTGTATCGGCTTTCCAGTAGCGAATACAGGGCATTTACCTGGGCCTGCTCCAACTGTGGATTCGTCGAAACTGGTGCAGGCGTTGCAGCCGGCGCTGTCTTTGACAGTGGGGGGTCGGACGGTGATTCGAGGGGCTTCACGCCATACGGCAGTCCGCGGTGTTCAATGGCGCGCGTGAAGGGCAGATTCGGACGCAGAGCATCTTTGGGCCACAGCGCCAGCAGGCGAGTGTACTGTTTTGCTATCTGCGCGCGGTGAGCTTTGAAAGGTGTGAGCGACGTGGACCAGCGACTCACTGTGGCAGCCATATTGGTGTGCAGGTGAGAAGGCACGAGGGCACAACAGTCGCACCGGCGGGCCGTTCGATCGATTACGCTGTTAGCTGGTGCATGACGCCAGGCGCTGTGGCTGAGGCTGCCATCGATCCCTGCGTCTAGAAAGCGCGAGACTCCGCTAGGGCAACACTGCAGCGCCTCCACCTTCTACCTACCACCATCACCACCTGCGCCTGACATCCTCCCCCTCGCTCGCACACACTCCGTCACTACCGCTCCCTCGGTGTTGGTCTCTACACGCCTGCTACCGCCGCCTCTATATCGCACGCACATCGTCCGACATGCCCAGCCAAGGCTACGAAAGAGTACGTCGCCCCAGGCCGTCTCATCCGCCCTGCGCCCGCGGCCCCTGATCGCGCACCCCACGCAGCCACGACACTGACAGAAACACACAGGTAGCCGGAGACGACGATGATACCTCCCCAGTACATTCGCGCGGCTCGCAGCAGTGGCCGCCAGCGTCGCCGCCCCCGTCCTTCCACTCTCGCGCATCTTCGCCCAACGGTGGCGCATCACGGCGGCTCCTTTCCGACGATCCCCTCACCAACGACGCAGACCGCACGCTCGCTGACACATTCGACTCGGATTCCGACGACGACGACGACGACGACGGACGCGATGACCGCCAGCGGCTGATGCGGGGAAATCCGCGACCGGACGACGAGCCGGCCACGCCAGGCATCCAGCGCAGAGTGACCGAAATCCCCGTCTTCAACACACAGGCACCGAGCAGCGGCCGCATCTATGGAGGAGGCAACGGCGGCGTGTGGGCCAACCTCAGCGCGAAGCCAACGCGGGGCGAGGACGCCGAGGAGAAGCCTCCGGTATGTACTGGCACGCACGGCTCTGCCATAATCGCTAACACTTTGTAGACATACGAGCAGGCCGCCGCAGACGCAACACCCCCATATTGGGAAACCACCATTCTTGCTCCCGGCACTTTCGGCGACGAGGTGTTCGTTGAGGGCCTCCCCGTAGGCTCCCTCTTCAGCTTCATATGGAACGCAATGATTTCCATGTCCTTCCAGCTAGTCGGGTTTCTCCTCACATACCTCCTGCACACCACACACGCTGCAAAGAACGGATCGCGAGCGGGACTCGGCATCACACTTGTCCAGTTTGGCTTTGGCTTCCGCTCAGCCGTCCTCAACCCAGGTAGCGGAAACAACGACACTCCCGGTTCAGGCTTCGACGGTGGCGTTCCCAGCGATCCAAACGCGCACGACTTTGACCCGGACAACGTGGGCAGTCCTGGTTCTGGCAGCAGCGACATGACCCCGGCAGCCAGCGCAGTAACAGGCAGCGACTGGATAGCTTATGGTCTGATGATTGTGGGCTGGTTCATATTGATCAAGAGCGTTTCAGACTTCATCCGCGCACGGCGGCACGAGCAACTCGTTCTACAATCGCCAGATCGGGGACTAGGCGTCGCGGTGGTAGCAGAAGGCGAAAGCCCGGAGCGAAGCGTATAAGTCGCTTTCTGCATCCGAGCCACTTTGGCATTCTTATAGTCTATTCTACAAACTTCTAGGGTTGGGTCATCATATTGGCATGTCCCCGCACCGCGCCTTTTCTGGTTTTATTCTTGGGCAAGAGACGGTAGACCTCTGTCTTGTCACACTTTGGGACTGCATCCTTGCAAATCTGCACGAATTTCCTTGACCTGTACATGGTAAAGCGTTTTATTCCGGCTGGTGTATCTTACCAGGACGAAGTCACTATCATCCAACTCTGTTATCATGTTGTGTCGGCATAGCGTCCACCCGAATGGTTCAAATTCATCCAGACACAACGACTAAAACAAGTCCCTCGGCACGCCAAGTGATCGGTCATTCAGCTTGACGTGGGTGTGCAGCTTGGCCGAAACGGCTCTCGGCAGGGGCAGGCATCAGCCAAAACAAAGGGTTGCCGAGGACAGTTGTGGCATCACTAATGCAACCACGCAAATGACGGTCCTATGGTCTCGAAGAATGTCGAGAATGCCACCATGATTGTGCTGATGTCGCGGGGTTGTGAGAAGACACAGCTGTCTGCCCTTGATTCGATGTCGTTCTGGCATGCTGTACCTGTATCGACTTATGGTGATTGACAGTATATATGCGAGGACTCGTCCCGGATAGCTACACGACGTCCACCATGCACGACGAGTGAAATTACGAAAGGTCTTTGAAGTAAGCTTCCCGCCTCTCTACACTTCTGGTCAATAATGCCAATGCACCACGGCGCCTTGGTCACACGTCATGGAACAACATCCAAGCCCGAAATGGGTCCTTGTAGCGCAGCACTCCGATTAGATCCGACACAATAAGTAGAGGTGTGCCGCACAAGCTGAAGACAAGATACGTCTTTAATAGAACAAATGATCAGGAAGGTACTATCGTCTATTGTCAGCTTCCAGCTACTTGCAAGCAGCGTCTTTGCTCAAAGCGTCAGCAATAACATCCCACCAGAACAACAACTGACCATTGTATACGGAGATGGAGCGAGAACAGTACATGCACCTGATGCGCTGATGCATCCTGGACGTATGTTATGCTCCCCATCCCCCCAAAACTTGGAACTGACTATATTAGATATGGAGAATGCACCCAACCTCAGCACTCCATCGTGGTCCTCTTCGGGTGGATCCGGCCTCCTCATTATGCTCGATCTCGACACACCGTATGACAATACTCGGGTGTCGTCCCTCCACTGGCTGGTGACAGATGTGACGTTGGCGAACAACGTCGTCTCCCCGACAGCACAGAATCCAGGGCAGTTGAACAAGCCGTCGTCACGAGTCTCTTACCAGATGCCTGAGCCGCCCATTGGTGACGTGGCACATACCTATGCATTCTACCTCTTCGCACCGACGCCTGCTTCTTTCACCATACCATCATCCTACAGCAAGCTTGCGGATAGTCGAACGCCATTCAACCTGACTCGGTTTCTTGCGGATTGCGGGCTGGACCAACAAAGCGTAGTGGCAAGGAACGACTTCAGAGTGCGGAATCTCGCAGGTACGCCTACGGGGAGCTTCCCACCTCCACGGGCAAGTAAGACGGTGCTTGCATTGAGTAGTGCTGCTGCACCGAGCCAGACCGGTGCGGTTTCCCAAGGAGTGAGCACAAACCTGGGAGTGGTAGGGCAGGGGATTTTAGGGAGCATGGCGGCTGTCCTGACGGTGTTTTCTGCCTTCATAATCGTGTAGCTCAAACGAGAACCAGACTGTAAAGAATGTGTGCTCAGAATCACCAAGTCCTCTCGGAACTGGCCCCCATAGACGGTCAATCAAAAGCGGTTTGACGGATCCTTCAGTTCCAGCAAGATCTATGGTCTATCAATACCGACCGTGACTACTCCAGCCATGCATTGCAGCGTTGGAGCTAGCGACAATAACCATTCCTTTTTGATCCCAAACGCTTCCCTACCAAATATGCACAAGAAGCTCACTCATACGTTACCCGACCTTGTGATCATATGGTTACGAGCAGGGCCCACGCCAATCCATTTGACCTTGACACCGATAAAGTTCTCGATGTACTCGATGTACTTGCGTGCCGCAAGAGGAAGGTCCATGTAGCTTTTGGCGCCAGTCGTTGGCTTCTTCCACCCAGATAGAGTTTCGTATTGCACTTCGACTTGAGCCAACATGTCAGGATTAGAGGGGAAGCCTTCCAGTCGCTGTCCGTTCAGCGAGTATGACGTGGCAACCTTGAGCTCGTCGAAATCGTCGAGGACATCGAGCTTAGTGAGGTTAATGGCAGTGTAGTCGTTGCAAGCGTGCGAGTGCTTGACCACAACAAGATCCAGCCAACCGCAGCGTCGCTTGCGCCCGGTCGTTACGCCGACCTCGTGGCCCACTGACTGAAGTTTGTCGCCAAGTTGGTTGAGCTGCTCAGTCGGAAAAGGACCCGAACCAACTCGGGTGGTGTACGCTTTGACGACACCAATGACCTCCCTTAGGGATCGCCAGCCAAGCGTGAGACCTGTGAGAACGCCACCGAGACCAGTGTTTGATGATGTGACAAATGGATACGTTCCGTAGTCAATGTCCAGCATCAGTGCGTTTGCGCCCTCGACCAGGATCTTTGCGTTTTCCTCCTTCGCGGATGCGAGCAGTGGAATTTGGTCGACGACATATGGCGCAAGCTTCTCGCGTAGTTCCTGGACACGGTGTTAGTTGATTGAGTGCGTCTTTAGCAACAAGTCGAGTGCTCACTTTGAATCGCTCGATCTCTTCCTTGGGGTCGTACTTCAGCAAATCGCCGAAGCGCTTCTGGTACCCCGTGACCACTCGGTTAAGCTTCTGTTCAAACACTTGCTCGTCGAAGAGGTCGCACATGCGCAGTCCACTCCTGGTCATCTTGGTGCTGTAGGTTGGGCCGATGCCCTTCTTGGTTGTGCCTATTCCTGTCAGCACTTCCCCATGGATGTACAGCAGAATCCGTACCAATGAAGCCCTGGCCAAGTTCAACCTCCTCCAGACCGTCGACCTGCTGGTGGACGTCAAAGACGACATGCGCTCTGTCCGAGATGTATATCCTGCCTTCGGTTTTCAGGCCATGCTTCTCGAGCGCCTCGAGTTCTTTGAAGAAGCTCGGCACATGGACGACGCAGCCGCTGCCAATGACGTTTATGCAGTTGGGATTGACGAGGCCGGAGGGGAGGATGTGGAAGTCGTAGGTGACGCCGTTAGCAACGATCGTGTGGCCGGCATTGTTACCGCCCTGAGCGCGGCAGCAGATTTGCGATTCGTGGGCGAGGATGTCGGCGAGCTTTCCTTTGCCTTCGTCGCCCCATTGGGCGCCGAGGACGACAGTGACGGACATGTTCGAAGAGACGAAGACGAGGGCAGATGCGGCGGCCGTTGGTATTTAGGTGCCCATGGACTAGCGGACTTGGCCGACGGGAATCTGAGTCTTTATGGAGCATCCAATTAAAAGCTTTGCGCATCGAAGACACTGAGAAGAAGTGCGATGTGCGGCGCTCCGGGAAGCATCAAATTGGGCCAATTGCAGTCGCTGCAACCAGGAGATGCTCAGACTGCCCTGAAAATTGCCCACCGGCACTCTTAAAGGGCGCTGCGCGTGAATTGCTGCTTGCGTCCTCGCAGCAATTGTCTGCCCCGCCAACCATCACGGACTGCCCCGCAGTGCGAAATCGCACGCAGCACGGGCCAATTACATCACCAGCATACACAACTGCTGTCGGTCTTGTACTTCTATTAATAATATGCCGTGAAGGTCTTTGCTGCTACAGACTTCTGAGTTCCCAGCGCTGCTATATTACAACGCAATCGCAGCTACACCAGCAAGCAATGCAGTGGACATTCCGGCCCAGAAAGTGACTCCACCAACGGCCAGCGGCTGTGCAGCGCCCGGGAACGGCACCGGAACACTCGAGTTGCTCGCGCTGCTGGAAGTCGGTCTAGCTGGTGGGTACGTTGTCGTTGGAGTGCCTGTTAGGTTCTGTACACTGATGTAATTGGCTGCGAGCGCCTGTCCCAGGCCAGCGTCTCTGACAAACTGGCTCACGTTGAAGGGGACTCTGCTCTGCGCCAGCCCTGCATATTGGGACGGGATAGAAAAGTTGGCGGGTTGCGGGAACACGATAAATGTGTAGGCGTGAGGGACATCTCCGACTGGTGGTGAGGGCTGGAGGTAGGGCACAGGACTGTTTGGTACGTTGAGAGGCGTCGAGCCTAACGAGTTGCTGGCCCCGAGAGTCACATTGGTTGCAAGCCAATGGAGGAGTTGGACCCGCGTTCCGTTTCGGGGCACATCGAGGTCGACTGCAAGCAAGACCCCTTGGCCAGGGTTGCTCGCACCAGCGACCCAGACAGGAGTGCTGATACTCGGTGGTCGCGCCGTTTCTGAGACTGCTGTCAGTGTTGTGATCTTCGACCTGACAGGAACCACTTACCACCGCGCGGAATCAATTCTCCTGGAGGAGAGACTGTGTTGTTGCCAAACGCGACAGTCAGCTGCTGCGAGGCCTGGATCGGAAAGCCTGGCGCTGATTGCGCCGCCGCCAGCGCAAGCAATGCCCCGAGGCTCAATTGCGTCTTGCCAAACATGTTGTATGAGAGTTATGTGAAACGTACACTCGGAGGGAAGTGTCTTGAATGTAACATAGATTAGGTACCGTTCTTATGCGGTTCCTGAACGCCAGCCTCCAATCATGACGTCGACCAAGACCGGGGGCGGCGTCCACACTCTACAATGGTACTGGAGGCCAAACAACACCCACGTGGACTAGGCTTGGGGCGGTGTCGCTAAGCCTAGCCAGCCTGAGAATTGTGCATCTAACGCGCTCTGCGACCACTGTGTTGCAGTGATCCAGAAGTGTTTGAAGATGGCAATGCATAGCAAGAAGCCGAAGATGCGGACGTTCCAGCGCCAAGGCTGAAACGGCAAAGGTTCAGGGCAACGACCACCAGATGCCCTGGACCGAATGCTTCCCCACCTTAGCCTTGCATAATGCACCCGACCCCTACAGCGCAACCGCAGGACGCCTAGCCATGACTCGCCGTATCGTTCAGCTGGCATCGCAAAGATTCTCTTCTTCTGTGAGAAGCTGGCTCGACTACACTAGACAATCATCTCGCTTCTTCGCGTTCCCACTCCACGAGGATTGCTCGCTTTGTCTACACTGCCTTTTCCAAGGTTTCGTGCTCTACTTGGACGCGCTACAGCGGAACCCCTGGTGCTTAATTGGTCGCTTACACCCGCTTTCATCAATACTACCATGGCCATGGTCCAGAGATGGTCAGAGAACAAGAAGCTCTCAATCACATCCAACGGAAGTTTCGAAGAACTGTACGCTTCACGTCAAAGTCAACTTTTCCGGGATCTTGAGGTCCTACTTGAACTCAAGCCTAGCACATTTAGCTCAAGTCTCCTGGCTCTACCAAGAGAAATTCGCGACCGAGTCTTCGACTATGTGTTGCCGGATATAGTCGAAATACGGCCGGAGCTACATACCTGCCTATGGGGTGCAGATATGGTCCATGGCGAACCATGGAGACACGACATCTTTGGATATGGGTCTTCAGTTGCCAACGAACGTCGTCTGCAGCCAAAGTTGCTGCTTATCAACAAGCAGATCCGTGAAGAACTGCTGCAGAATTACTTTCGCCGGAGCAAGTTGACGCTACACGCCGAATTGCGTAATACCAGGCTGAACAACAACCTTTTCGAGTTCTCGCCACACATCTTGCAATTGCCCATGCTGAAACATGTTACGCATATCAGATTCTACGTTGAGTGGAATTACGGAACTGCGAAAGACATCGCCAAGGAGGCACAGCTCAAAGACCAAGTCCGCATGACCAGCAGTCTTCTGGAGGCCGTGGACATAATCATTGCTCCACTACAACCCATTGAGACTGTTGAACTTTCGATCCTGTTCTTCTGGAAATATCGCTCTGGCAAAATGTATAGCCTGTCCATGGAAGACATGTTCGCACTGGAAGACGTATTCAAGCGCTATGCAGAGCAGCGCTGGCTTCAAATACTGAGGAAAAATAAGTCCACGGTCACATCGCCCAATCCTTCAGTAGGAGTAGGCTACAAGCTATCGAGCGAGAAGAAAGGCACTGAGCAAAGTGGTGGCATGGAAATATTTGTCAGCCAGGACCTGGACCTAGCGATGACGACTCGTCGAGAAAGCAATGTGGACTTTTATGGGCACTATGGAATCTCTGATCCGCTGCCTCAGCCTTGCTACAGACACGGAGTAATGATTTAGAAGCTAGCACCGAACAGGCTTTCTATGAATGCCTAACCGCAAGTCTGCCCTGTTGCGGAGGTCTCCAGGAGATTATGCGACAAGTTTGTCGTCACTCAAACCAGAATCTCACGAAAGGCCAGGTGTGAGTAACTGTATGCGGCGATCTCCACTTCAGAAGTATCTCCAGTACTGGGACTTGGATAGTCCACATATCACGCCATGCACATCTCTACACATCAGCTCTCCTACCCTGGCTCATCGTTCGCGGCAGCAAGATACAACAGCGTATATCACGATGATGATGGACATGTGATACGGCGAGATAGCAGCGAGTCTGATTGAGGGAGACTTCAGACTGATGTCAGTTGTCGATCAGCACAAGGCAAAGAGGCTGGTCAGACGCTCGCTGTAATGTATGATGATGGAGGCAAACATGCGGAAGGAAGCACGCTGGTCTCTTACCAGCTTGCACATCGCATGACGGAGTCAAAAGAATCTTCGTCAGCAATCCATTGAGCGCCGCGGGCCGTCTTACCACAGTTTCCGTATTGGGTGAGACACTGCAGAGGCTCTCGCGCATATGGGCTCGGCTAGCGCAAAGTCCAAAATCTCTTAGAGACGTCCAAGTAACTCTTTTTCACCGAAAAGGCTGCCAAGAGTGCGCATATACTTCCGATCAGCCTCAAACCTGTGCATATTATGAGAGCAGGTGTAGTGTCACAATAGAGATGAGAGAAGCTAGCCAATTCACGATGCTCTCTCGGGCAATACCTTTGAAAACTTTTCGGTGGATCGTCGAAAGACTACTGCAGTTGCGCAACGCATTCACTTTGCCGGGGGATAATCTTGCCCCGACATTGCGATATGTGGCGTCAACCTAAACCGTTCCAGCATCCTGCATCAATTCTTCGGCCGAGGTCATTCTCTACCCAACAAAGTGGGGAGAAGAGAAAAAGGAAGTGAAAGAACGAAGAAAAAAATAGTACAGAAGTGAGCATTCATGCTTTCCATTCGCAAGATTCTTGGCAAGCCCTGCTGGGTCGTATGGAGACCTTTCGCTGATGCGGATGTGTAAAGTGGCAACCAAGTGGATGTCACAAAGCAGAGATGAAAACACAAGCTCCACGAAAAGTGGATCTCCCCGCGATGCGCTCCCCACACACACCTGCCTCTACGGCGCGTTGTGCGCCTGAACAGAGAGAGAATATTTCTCGTTCCAGAGGCCAAATACAATAACCAATGATCAATGTTGTTGGCCGCATTGGTACCAATCTTATTACTATGTAACGGCTTGCGAAAGACCTGCAAGGCGAAGGACTTGCAAGCACGCCACAAAGTGCTTGCTGCGAGGTAGCATCAAACACGGATATAACGCCCACGGAAATATCGGCAGAATACCTGAGCCCACTGTGGTAGGGCGTCCCATACGAGAGCTGCTGCTACCCCCTAGTGGTAACGTTCCCCATCATTAGTAATGTGTAGGCCTCATGAGACCTGTGGTTTGCTTTTCCATCACCTCTTGCGTCCACTCACCCGGTACATTGCGAGCACCTTGTCGCGAACCACATTCTCAGGCCGCGCTGGAGAGTCCGAACAAGCACAGTGTTCGACTCATTGTCTCGCCAGCGTCCGTTTGCCTCTTGCTTCAGAAGATCTCAATCTCTACAAGACGTCCTCTTGAAGATCTGGTCTATTTTAATCGCTCTAGACGCGCTCACAGTCGTGAAAAGAAATCCAAGGTCATCATGAATACACCAGCACAACACCGTCATGCAACACGGAGCGAAATAATCGAACTTGCCGCCGCGGAAGGCCACGATGCCGATATACGCAGCAATGCTGGGTCGATTCGGCCAACAGGTAGCCGTGCTTCGACGCGACCGCAAGTACTAGCCGATGACGAGAAAGAGCTGCATGTGTCATTAAGTAAAGACATCGAGAAGGGTGTCGAGTCTAGTTCAATATCCAGCGTGGGACCAGAAGACGAGATCGAATCGGATCCAAACATCGTCGACTTCGATGGTCCTGACGACCCAGAGAATCCTCTGAATTGGAGCTTTTGGAAGAAATGGGGCATGGTGATGTTGGTCTCAGCCATCACCTTTCTCACGCCGCTTGCGTCATCCATGTTCGCGCCAGGTGTACCGGAGGTTATGCGGGAGTTCAATTCAACAAACGATATGCTAGAGGGCTTCATGGTCTCTGTTTACGTACTCGGATTTGCATTCGGACCTCTCATCATTGCGCCCTTGTCCGAGATGTACGGAAGGTTGCCCCTCTACCACACCTGCAATTTCTTCTTCATCATATTCACAATAGCTGCTGCTGTAGCACAGAGCATGAGTCAATTTGTTGTGTTCAGATTCTTCATGGGATGCTTTGGAGGAGCGCCGATGGTTCTCGGAGGCGGCACGATTGCCGACTTGATACACCGCGAACAAAGGGGTACGGCAATGTCTGTGTGGTAAGCAAACTCAACGTTCCAAATTCAATCGAGACATCCACTAACTTGATACACCAACATTTAGGCTAATGGGTCCGACTATTGGCCCATGTGTCGGACCCGTTATTGGTGGATTTCTCACGATTGCAAAAGGGTGGCGGTGGAATTTCTGGTTCGTGTCCATCGTGGTAGGTACATAACGATCATGATGAGCTCCTTCCCAGAACGATTTGAGACACGTCGCACACTGCTAACTGTGCCCAGGCTGGCGCCTTCTTCATCATGTCCCTTATTCTCATGAGCGAGACTTCCGGGCCCATCATTCTTGAGCGCAAGGCCAAGCGCCTCCGTGCCGAGACTGGAAATGAAAAGCTGGTATCCAGATTGGACAGTGGACTTGTGCCAAAAGAGCTATTCAGGTTATCCATCATTCGCCCAGCAAAGATGCTATTCCGTTCCACGATCTGCTTCGCAATTTCAGTCCGTATACCAGGGTAAGAAGTGGGTGTTCTGCGTGCAGGCACTCGCAGTTGGTCTCATCAGTTGATATCGGCTGATGGCCTCAGCTGCGTGATTGCTCGTGCAGGGCATCTACGTGATACCGATCCCTTTTACGAGACCTCGCTAATGTTTCGCAGGGTACGTTGAATCAGAGCTTTCTCCTTTCCGAGGCTTGACCACACAACCACTCATAAGTATCGCTCCCAACAAGGAGAACCTTGCTAACTCTGATCCACCAAATCGACAGTCTACATCGCAATAACTTATGCGTATCTTTACATTCTCTTCACGACATTCACGGCTGTTTTCGCCGGTCAATACGGCTGGCATGGTGGCGTTGCTGGCCTTTCGTTTCTCGGTCTTGGGGTCGGATCACTCATTGGACAATTCGCCTACATCCACTTCGGGAACAAGACTGTCGCGAAACACATTGAACGAGGAGACTTCCGTCCTGAGCATCGCCTCTACGTCATGTGCATCGGAGGGTTCTTCATCCCTATCGGTCTGTTCATTTATGGATGGACGGTACAAGTACACACCCATTTCATGGTTCCCATCATGGCAACCGGTCTGATCGGGTTTGGTCTGTTGATGACTTTCATGCCAGCGTCTACATACATGGTCGACGTCTTTACGGTTCATGCAGCGAGTGCAATGGCAGCTAATACCGTGCTGCGATCCTTAGCTGCAGCATTCATCCCGCTAAGCAGTCAGCAAATGTACGCCACGCTAGGCTATGGGTGGGGAAACTCGCTTTTGGGGTTTGTATCTTGTCTGCTCATTCCGATCCCCTTTCTCTTCCTTAGATACGGAGAAAGGATCAGACAGCGTAGCACGGTCAAGCTTTAAAGACACGCAGTTGAATCGGCAATGGAAAGGCGGAGCATCATATGTTACAGTAATGCGTACCATTCTGCTCAAACTTTGCAGATTGGAAGTGTCGAATTCAAATATCTCTTCAGAAGGAAGACTGTTCCACTTGTGATCGCTACTAACAAAAGTCTCTGACCTTGTACAGAGCTCAACGAGAGAGCATTGTGGGAGTCGACCCTGGTCGAGTGGGGCACACACTATTGCGAGGCCTCGAAATCTATGGTATTGCAAGGACAAAAACCATTGTAAAGCCCATGACGAAGCTTGCCGACATCAGTTACGATTCGAATCGCTGGCATTGTGGACTAGACATGACTCGCCCCCCGGAAACAATCAAGACGTGGTACCTCGGGTCTAACTCCGTCGACCCCACACAATCGCGCCAAATCGTTCGATACTACGACGTCATGGGCATTCGAAGAGCATCAAATATGATATATGCTTATGTGACTTGGCGTCGAACAATTTAACAAAAGCCCACTTCACGATCAATATCAAGCCTGACTCGGGAACATCACCATGGCCGCACAATTACCTGAGAATAACACATCTCTGACCTACACTCAACCATCCTCTGCGCCTCACCTTACACAGGCGCCACTCCCCAAGCCCGGACCGAAGGATGTCCTCGTCAAAATTCGTGCTGCTGCCATAAATCCTGTCGACATTCAACTTTGGGGCAATCCTGTGATAGGATGGCTTGCAGGTAAGAAGGAGAAGGGCATCGGCCGAGACTATTCTGGCGAGGTCGTTGCAATCGGTGATGAGGTGAAGAGTAGTGGGAATTGGAATGTCGGCGACGAAGTCTACGGGCTGTGCAATCGACTGACTGGAGAAGGCACGTTTGCGCAATATCTGAATGTCACACCTGGCGAGCCGATTGCAAAGAAACCAAAATCATTGACACACCAACAAGCAGCCGCTATACCTCTTGTTGTACTTACCGCGTTTGCTTGCCTTGACTGGCTCCCAACGGAGTCTCAAAGTCCCAACGAGAAACGAAGAGTCGTTGTGTCTGGAGCCAGTGGCGGTGTCGGAATTTGGTGTGTGCAGCTGGCGAAGAAACTATATGATTGCCACGTCATTGGCATTTGCTCAAGCCGAAATGCTGATTTCGTCAGAGAACTAGGAGCTGATGAGGTAATCGATTATGGCAAGGAAGATGTTGTGAAAACTCTCCTTGGAAAGAGGCCTGATGGGAAGAAATATGATATCTACATTGACTGCGTGGGCGGCACAGAAATGTTCAATCATTGGGTAAAGTTACCTCCATTCGACTTGCTCATGCTGTTCTGACACCTCTAGACTGAACTTCTTCACTCATATGGAGCGTATATCACCATCGTTGGCGATAAAACTTCACGAGAATCGATGGGCGGACCAGCAACATACTTCACATACCCATCACAAGTTCTTCGTCATATTCGTGGCAAGGTCCTGGGGCCAAGGTACGCGAACGTGATTCTGTACCAGAAGAGCGAATTGTTAGAGCAGGTTGCAACCATGGCAGATGCAGGGCAGCTGGAAGTCGTGGTACAAGATGTCGTGAAAGGCATCCTGAGCGAGCATGGGCACGAAGATGCATGGAAAAAGGCCAAGGAGTACATGGTTTTGGGCCGGGTCCGGGGGAAAATTGTTTTTGACATTGAATGAAAAGAAAGAAGGCGTGGATTATGCAGCGTTAGTTCATTCATGGTACCAACTGTTCTCACGCCCGTTACTACGGCCTCTATTGATTACGGCTAGAATATTGGAGTGCAGCGCAGAATATAAGCACGTTGTCAGAAGATATACTTTCAAGCACTCCGACCCTCTTTCGTCAGCGTTGTCGACACAGGCGAGTCACTTCGTCGAAGAAGGAAAGGTAGAAACACTCTTCGTTTGCATCTCGGACAACAGGTGATTATGCTCGGTCGAATCAAGCGGCCTTTTCATAGCTCAGGTACCTTGAACCAAGAGCAGCAACGCCCTGCGAAGCTCTACCGTCCGAAATTGCCATATGTCCAGGGCGTGTACCACGCGTTTCCTTGCTCACAGCCAGGTTCTGCTCAGAACCATCCCAGATGTCGTGCTGCGTGGTGGTAACGACGAAAATGAGTCAATATCGTCCGTCCGAGGTCTGCGACGTGCGCTCTCAGACTTCTAAAGTTACAAATTCGTGCTTGGTCGGTTTAGAGTCTGTTGAGTCCGGTCGACGAGGGACGGAGGGACGAGCCTACTCAACTCTGTGTTGTGCATGCTGTCAGTACTCAGGATGCGAGTCACGCAGCAATATGCACCAGAGTCCACGCCGAAGGTCCATAGCTTAATCAGCGGTCTAAAAACTGTACAGAGCGATTTCGTATAGAGCAGATCAGTCCAAAGTATTGCATTTAGGTAGAATGTCACTCGCGACAAGTCGAATCAAACCCAGCCTCAATCATATCTCGTTACTAAGCAGATAGCCTACCACAGACCATCGCATTTCAAGCCCATCGAAGCCCACTGGCCAGCCACGATTGCGGCTATTTTAGGAATGGCCTGGCGTGCTGGCGTTTCAGATTCGAGCCTCGTGGCCCGCGTGGCTTGATTCAGCCCCGTGTCTTGTCGTGTTTACCGACCCCCGAGTTCTGCAGCTCATCATGCACAAGTGCCCAACATCCCTCTTTCCCCATCCGTGCGACTTCACAAAACCGCCTTGCCCCATCATCTTGCGGCGATCATGAATTTGGGTCTGCAGGCGACGTTACGCAAGCGCTGAGCGCTAGGAGATCTGTTCTGGAACGATTCTGGAAGGTGCACAGTCGGTAGTCTTCGGCGAGGCACACGATGGCGACGGTGGAGACTTTTCAACGAGGCACTTCAGCATCGGAGCGTGCGAGGGTCGGTTTGATCGTCGTATCCCGCGGACAGGGCGTCAAGAAGAAAAGACCGAGGCTGGGAAAAGTTGCAGAGAGCCTGCAAGTTCGATTGATTGCGTCGTTTGGTGTGGTCAAGAGAAGAGAATTGCGCGCAGGGCTGTCACCCAATTCATCTAGGTACTTTGCAACACGGCACATGGATAGGGATATCCTACTGATCAGTATCGCAGTCCATTCTTGGAAGCTTTGTTTCGCTTGCCAAATGAGCTTCATCTCCACATCTTGCGCGAACTATGCGTCGCGGATGTCCTGTCGCTGCGACTGACATCGCGGGTGCTCAATGAGCTGATAACTGGCAACGCGCCTGCTCTTGTCCGCCACTGGGTTAGATGTCGACTTGGAGATCTCCACCAGCGTCTTTATCCCATTCCTAGTCGTACTGCAGCAGATTTTCCGTTCCTGCTCGCAATGCGACGGCGACACATCGCATCCATCAGGCTTACCCGACATTTGGCTAATATCTTAGCCGGAGACGCTTCAGAAAACCTGTGTCACCGGCAAAGACAGATGTGGACTTCGGTGTACGAGAGAATGATGCCGCTGGTGTTTGGTGTTGGGTTCTTCCTGGACGAGCATAGAAGGCTGCTTTTGGAAAGAGACCTGGGTCGTATCCGTCCACGCTCGCACATTGGCTACAACGTCTGTACGACAAGTGGTATCACGCAAGAGGAAATGAAGATCATGAAGAAGCTGGATGCTCCGCTTCGGTTACAGTACTTCTACATGTACTGCTTCATTGTCCAAGTCTTGATGAACAAGCTGCGACCATCAAGTCGGACTGGGCCGGTTGAAAGGCTTCTACGGGGTTGGGTAAGCCAACCTGCTTGTCATGAAGACATTGCTTTCTTCCTTGTCCTCGGTGGCATCGGTCAAGTTGCCAAACTACTGGCCCGAGAAAAGTACAGCGAACGACGCCGCTATCTGCACGCCTTCAGGTCGCACATGTCGCCACATACAAGCAAGTGCTGGAGAAGACACTGGAAAGACATTGGCGTTGCATCACCAGCCCTGCTCGATGATATTCCCTGTACGAAGATTGGCATCACGCAGCTTGACCAGATCTGGCGACCTTTGATCGCACAAATGATGCAGCCGGGAAGTCGAGAGTTCACAGAGGACGAGAGAAGACGATACGAGGAGCTGTCAGTTTCGCACAAGTTCATTAACGAAGTCATGGGGTACGATATCCTGCAGGGCCGGCCTCCCGACGGGGGTGGTTCAGACGAGGAGCATGAGCAATAATTCGACTAGAGCAAATGAGCTTCGCTATGAAGCCGCATGCCACCTTCAAACATTCTTTTCTCCATGCTAACATGTTCCACTTTTGCAGCTGTTGAGATTCGTACTTGCCTTTTTAACTAAGTGGCGGTGCTCGCACTGCAATTACTGCTCTCCATTACGTACATAGCTTGGGAGTGTGAGGCGCTATATCTTTAGTCGTGTGCAGTCGCGCGTTCAGCGGCAACTACCAACCCTGCTCCACACTGTCCATACGACCAACTTCCGTTCGCGTTCAGCAGAGGCTTCAACTCTGTCCTAGTCTTGGCAGGCACATGGCAAATTTTACGACAAAGGCTCTCAAGCCTCGGGCTTAGTGCTGCTCTTCCAAAGCCGGTGGGCTCAGTCCTGAGGGCAAAGTTTCCACAGGCAGATGTTCTGCTGCAATCATGTAAGGTCTCCAGATTGTCCGCATTCTTCCGGCTGCCTGGTCGCAGCAACGACAGGCAAGCAACAACAGCCTATTTGTGGAATGCCGAGGACCCTGCAGGCGTTGTCAACGACAGAGCAGTGGCCGAGCTGTCAGTCGTCGTTTGCGTGGCCTGACAATTCATTGGTTTGATGGGGCTCGTGCACTGCTTCTGGAAGAAGTGGAGCATTCCTGGGACTTCGGCTGGTGCGTGACGACCAGTGGGTTACTCAGCGGAGCTTACGCAGAACAGGACCATGATTTGAGGCTGGGGACGCTCCACATGGGATCCATGGCTCCGTCGCAGTGGAAGATGCACGCTTGCGAGGCATGCAGATTCACGGAAAAGATTTCGGGGCAGCATGACAGATGGCTGCAGCCGAAACACAATGCACGCGGGTGATTGAGCGGGAGGGCTTCGACTCTGTCGCTGGGATGGGAATTGTTCCGCAAGCGGGGAGGAATGACGTGCGGCAATCTGTAGATCTATAGCAAGTCAGGGGCGGATGTGGCATCGCTGGAGGGCTGTGGTGGACTTTGAGGCAACACGCGCAGATCTCTGCCCAGCGAGAGGAGCAGTGGACCTGAATCGAGGCGCGCTGCGTCATTCGCTGCGTGTGGGGAACGATGAGATGCAACTCTGGCGAGGCTCTGTGCTCCCTGCGGCCTTGCTGGGATGGGTGCCGCTGCCCGTGTGCGGTGCACAAGTGTCGCACAGAGGGCCGTCGAGAGGTGCTGGAGCGCGACTCACATTCTCGCAGTGTGCTCGCCATGCGCGTCTCGAGGAGACGCGCGCAGCCGTAGTCGCACAGAGGCTGCATCGGTCCACATGTCAAGTGTAAGGCATGCAGTGCGATGCCAGCCAATTGGGGGCTCGTGATTGTAGCAGTTGTAGCGGTCAAGACAGCAGCCGTGCCATGCCTGCTAGCACGCCTCCATCATCTCGACGCCCCCAGCGACGATACGAGCAGCTAAGTGCCGCCGGGCCCTCGGCGTCCTGGGGACGTCTTTGCTGCGCGCTGCTGCACACAGGCTCGCTGCCGGTCTAGCGCAGAGCCGTAGTCAGCCAGAGGGCGATATAGCCCCAGAGCGCCCAACTAAACACCCTCCAAGAAGGCCGCCTCCCCAAGAACCCATCCGCGTGCCACCCCTCGACTTCCGCGACTCAACACACCACCACCACCGCGGCCTCGCCCCCCTCCACATCCTGAGCCAGTGCTCCGGTTCCTGGCGACCGCATCTGCGCCCTCACCACTCACAGCGACACCCGCCGCACTCCGCACGTGCAGACCACACCCCTCCCACAGGCGCGCAGGGACTCTCTATTGTCAGCTGAGCCGGACCGCGACCCTCCCGACATACCCGCAGCATCATGAGGCCGTAGAGATCAGATCGAAGAGCAAAATGGACTTTACGGTACGTATCCGCGCGCCTCGCTACCGCCGCAGACACCTGACTGACACGCGCGTCCGCAGATCTCGCTCGCTCACTTCTGCGAGGTCCACGGCCCGACATCTATCATCTGCACCCAGGCCTCGACCTCGCCTTGCGGCCACTGCAATCCATGTGTAACGCCGCCGTCCGAAGACGCGCTGTCCGCCTATGCCTACAAGGGCCTTTACGACCAGCCTGCCTCGCTGAAGCTGGGCACGCGACTGCCACGGCTCAACTCTCCCTTTGAGTCTCCGCCCACAAGCCCACGCTCCCCCACGCACAACCCATACTTTCCCAGCTTTCCTGCGTCCGATGGCAGCTTTGGCGGGCGCCGGCCAAGCACCACGCTGGACTCGGATCCCGATGTCTGCGACAACTGCCAGATGACGGTGCCCAAGAAGTACAGCGAGAAGCTGCCCAACGGCGCACCCGGAAGCCCCTCCAAAGACGGACGAGGGCGGAATGGCAGTCCGGTGCTTCGGAGCTCGCAAACTTACCCTGTGCGCCGCCCGCTGTCCCGCGACGACGCTAGCAGCACCGATTCATCCGACATGTCTGACACGGAGCAGTCCAAGTCGTACGAAAGCGCCGACTCCATCCCGCCCTCGCCCATGACCATGTCGCGGGACATACATACACACACGCTCAATTACATCTCCACCAGCCAGCCGCAGTCGCCGCAGACGTACTCTCTGCTGCGCCGTACGTGCATCCGCACTCTATCCACCGAAGTGCTGCCCTTGAGTAAGCCTTCGGGGCCCATCATGTTCGGAGACTCGGTCGCTGGATACACCATTGCCTATGTCTTCCGTCTGCAAGACCCTCGCTCGCGTGGAGCCAAGCGGACCTATGCCCTCATTGCAATGGCTGGTCGTGACTGCCGGCGGGCTACCAAGGCCATGGTCAAGATCACTGAGGTGTTTCAAGGCATCGCCAACAGAATCGTAGCGTTGGCCGAAAGGGTTCTCGAACGCGAGAGCGCTGCCTCACAGCAGAGCTTATCCAGACCCACCACTGCCATCCCTAGTACTCCGCCTCTTGGAACATCGGCATCCTCGATGCCTCCCCAGTTCACGTCGCCGCGACAGGACCGATACTCTGCTTCTGTAGCTAGCTCGCCCACGCGCATCATCACTCCAGTGTCGTCCTTCTTGTCTGCCAAAAAGGTCGATCCCGACGGCTTCCCTCGTGTCTCTCGCGATGTGATGAAGGCGAAGAGCCTGATCGAAATCGTCGGTCAAGAAAGCTTCTTTGTCGAGCTCCACACCATTTTCTGCGGTTTGCTCCACTCGCTCATTAAGCAGTACGGATGAGCGAGCGTCCCACCATCTTCCTGTTCGCATGGAGGTGCTTGTTTCATTCTTGTGCATCCACTACTTTCCGTTGTAGTCTTACTCTCTTACCCTGATTGCGGCTTAGCGCTTCTCTTCTTCTGCACGCCTTGCGTTTGAGCTTGGTGTTAGGGCGGTGTTCTTCTCTCTCCACCGTATTGCGCTCCTTGTCCGGCAATGGCCGCTATCCGTGTCTGGCCTCGCTGATTAGGACCAGCTTGATACCCATTTAGAGATACCCTTGAATTGTCTCATTGTTGGAACCGGTGGTACACATAGATCGGCGGACGTGTGTTTGCTTTCGGCGCTTTGGTGGCTGTTTGAGCATGTAAAGATTGACGACGATATGAACCGTCGCTAACACTATATGACGGCGACGGTGTTGTCGATGTCGTGACGAATGTCAGGGGTGAGGCAGCTGCTTCCAACGTATCAGTAGAATGTATGCAACGCTTTTAAAGAGTCGGTCTTCCCGAAGGCTCCCGTGATCATTGACCATCCTAGTGACAACCCTGTCAGGTAGTGAAGGCCCTGAGCATCTGTATTCCGTGCGAAATCAGCTCTTTGTTTTAGTGTTCACATTCGCGCAGCCCTAAACAATACATCTTTAGAATTGAGGCTTTCGTTTTCCATCGGAACTGGACAAGTAAGGGACAAGCTAGGCACCTGCAAAATCACATGTCTGTCGAACCAGGCAACTGCTTTCTAAGGCGAGTGAGTGCATAGATGTTGAGCGTTTGCCCTTCATGATGAGCGTGGATTGAGAACATTCGGATGCTTCTAACATTGTGACCAACACAGTTCGATACTTTGCGTTATAACGGTCCTGATTCCTGCGCCATCACAGAACCGTCCCAGTGCTTGGGTACTATTCTAACACATGCCGACGACGAAGTCCACATCAAGCTTTCCCTACCGACATCGGGCCCAAACACTACACGATCTACTTTCTCCGCAAAACGTGTATCTAGTGGCTCCACAAGTTGTGGAGAATACCCCTCGCGGCTCGCTGCGTCATCCTGGGTAAAGTCCCTGGCACCCCGATCTACACACAGTTGACAGGGTTGTGATGTCATGTTGAAGGCCCGATCATGCTTAACCGTCGACTTGGCCGCACTAGACGGGATGTTGGCCGTCACCAGAGACTGGTGATAATCGATGAATTATGGTTTCGGTGAGCAGCCTGGGAAATACTCGAATGGAAAGAGCATCTTATGACAGTCGTGCCCGCCGAGGCATTACATAATGGATAAGTCTTCGAAGACATGAATCCTGTTGTATTCGACCTGGTTGGTAGGTAAAAGTCTCATGCCAGACTACATTGGCCTATATCTGAAATCATGTTCTCCAAATACAGGATCAAGGATGCAAATGCCAAGCTTCTCCCCATATTGATTGGATACGTCTCGATAAGGCCTGGTGGCAGTATGACGGGTGTGGTGTATCAACGATAAGCCTTGCAAAAGACAGTGGCTACGTAGGATGATGGCACTGCAGGAGTTTAAGTACCGTTATCCAAGGGAAAGTATATAATCTGTTCCACGTCTCTCGAGTATATCATTTACACCACCCTTCACATCTACATCAACCTATTTACCACCATCTACCAACCGTCAACATGAGCAACATTCCCGGGAACGCATCTCAGAACCCGTCCTCCACGGGCAACAAGGACTACGTTGACAAGGGTCTCGAGGGCGCCGAGAAGAAGTTTGGCGGCTCCATGGGTCAGAACACAGAGAAGAACCGTGGTGTGAATGAGAAGATTGTGCGTTGCCATATATGCTTAATTGTTGAGATATGACGCTGACTCCAGAATAGACCGATGGCGCAAGGAACATGTTCGAGAAGGCTACCGGAAAGGACGTGCCAGACAAGGTCTCGAACTAGACCAGACAGATGAATTGTTTGAGCAGAATCAAAATCATGGTTCCGTAGCTTATGTATGACCTGGACAGTTAAGATTAAAGGACAGCAAACAATTTAGAGCATGATCCTGCGCTTTCTGTCGTTTGCAACAGGCTCGGTTCATAAGAATTATCAAATGGTATTGTGTCTGTACTATTTTTTGAGATGCTCGGGAAGCGCCCCGCATTACCACGATCTCCATGACGTAACAGCCTCCACGAACTCCATCGTTGACCCAACACCAAGCTGCCAAGGCACAAGTGCCCGCAAGCCAAGTTCTGGTCGCTGCATCTTGTTCGCGTCAACTCCATGCAAAGTAAAGACTACATCAACGTGCTCACTCAGAATGCATGGTTGCGCTTGAGCAGTGTTCTGCTTGCACAAATAAGAGCAACCGGGACCGCGGATCGGTGACGAAACAAATTGCTTACACAGCTGCGTCATCACTATTACATAGGTCAAAATCGCACTCCAACTCATACCAAGCCCTACCTCTTTGAGCAATCGTCATATATCTAAGCCAGACTTGCCACCGAACTTCGCGCGACACCACACCTTGACGCCGGAACCAGAGCCGAGCACCTCGCCCGAGATTTACACAACATCATCATTCCGGACAGTATATAATGGAATCAGGCGCACACGATGCATCTACACACTCCTCATCTCGGAAATAAACGCGAAAAGCGCAAGGCATCTATTGAACATAGTGAACTTCCGGTGACGAAGAAGACTACGAAGGAGAAGAAAGAGCCAAAACCGAAGAAGCCGGCAAAGCCTGAAAAGTTGAAAGCAAAGTCACAAACACCTGAACAACCACATCCAAAGCCGGCGTCGAGATCGGTATCGCCAGAGCCAACCATGAATTCCCCAATCTCCATGCGAAGATTGTATGTGTGCCCACTGACGTCGAAGCCTTTGGCTTTGGAGGGCCTTAACTAACTGTATGCAGATCGACCGCTGAATTCACTACAGAGCCGCCAACCGATGGGCCTCGACGGAGCTCTCGCATCAAAAACATAGGGCAAGGCATGTCTGACAAATGGCACAAATGTCGACCGTATATCGAGCGTATCAACGGGACCATCATGCCCCTCGAACATCAGGGCACGAAGGCATATTATGCGAGAGATGATGTGAAGATGTAGGGACATTGATGTAAAGATGCAGATTGGCGGATGGAGCATACTTAACGAGCGCACGACAGGATAATGGAGAGCAGTGAGTCATGAGCGGAGGCTTTGAAAGGAGTTGATAGCGATTACGATACCCCAAGATTGAAATTTGAGCCAACAGCTATAGAGAATGGAACCGAGTCCTGCCTATACACTTAACTGTGAACATGTCATCGCATTACACACACACACACAGGTATTATAGACATTCACATGAAAAAGTAGAGCCTCTGTTGATTGCAGGACAGGTCTTGACTCTGAAACTCTCGTACGCTTCGGCTCAGAACAACATGTGGTACTTTCTTGCAGCTGAAGAAGTAACGGACAAGTCATCCTAACCAGAAAGCTCAACCCTACGTTTTAACAAAGCCCTTGCCTCCGTCTCCGTCAACAGCTCCAATCCTAATTCATCCAACACGTCCCTCGCAGCCTGATTGTCTGCGAAAAGCCTCTTTTCCACCTCCCAGAGGCCGAGGTCTGTCTCTCCAGACGTTGTGTCACCTAAGCTTTCTTTTTGCGGTAGAGGCGCTGAATCATCTCCTGCACCACAGGCGTCGTCCCAATCATCGCCGCCGGCCTCTTCATCATCCGCTGTCGCTAACGTTCTCGCAGCCTGATCTTTGCCACCTTTGACAGGAAGCCCAACGAGCTGTGTACCCTCGAGACATCTCCTCAGACCCGCTTCGGCGACGCCAGGACCCACTTGCTTGTCCACAACGCGACAGATGGCGGCCAGATCGGCGCGCAGCTGAGCCGCGCCCGCTGTCGAAAAACGGTATCGGCTAAGGACATTGTCCCAAAGCGTGCTGGAAATGGTGGCGAGTACCGCTCTGGTAATGCGGCGCAGCGGTGCCAATGCAAGAGCGCGGGACAAAAAGCCCAGCGTGCTGCTCAAATGCGTCAAAAGTGGGTCGATCTCAGCCGTAGGCGAGAGATGGGCGGACGCAAAGACTATGGAGCCACTGAGCGTAGCCCAGGGATTGCTGGAAGAGAAAAAGTAAGTATGCGGATTTCAACGCTGGCATTGCCTTTTTGGGCCACATACATGTGTCGGTAGGGACGTAAAGCCTCCCGAACATTGCTGTTCAACGTGTCGATAATAATCTTCTCGCTGCGGTCACGAAGGCGCGCGTACCACAGGGCGGTTTCGTCAAAGAGTGCCCCGGTGTCATCTTCTCCCCCCACAGTCTTGGAGGTGCGTTCCGCAACATCGGCAACAGTCCTGCCACCAATGCTGCTGTCTTGGCGAGCACGATCTTGTAGCCCCTCCCAGATATCCAAGAAGAACTGCAGCGATTAGCCGAAATCACACGGGATCGGCCGCTATGGCATGCAGTGATAGCCTACCACGTCGTCGCTCCAGTCCCGCATCGCCTTTTCGAGATAGTCTGCGCTGCCATAGGTTTTGCAGAGGCGCTCAAGTCCTTCCACGCCGAGCAATCTCTCCTGTTCCTCCTTAGTCACGCCACCCATGGCACGACCCAACGCCGTGGTCATGGTCAGATATGCCTCTAGATTGTTCAGCAGTTTCTCATGATATTTATCGAATATCGCAATCTGGATGTCGATCAGAAAAGTCAGCTTTTGGCTGAAGGAGGTTAGGGGTCTGTATCGATCTGCGACACTGATCAGCAGTGTAGTCGGACTTTGAAGCAGCCGAGCGCACCTGTTATGGTCTCAAGCAGGTCGTTGACGCGGATCGCTCCCTTGGTTGGCTTGGTCGCCTTGGGATCAACGCTCTCGTAGTCTAGATCCCCAAAATCGCTGGCCTCCACGATGCTCTGATAGCGGGCCAATGCGACTGTTTGCACATTAGTTTCCGGCCTGCCAACACACTCGGTTGATGAGACGACATACAGTCCTTCTCCACTTGCAGCCAGCGCCCGAACCAATCACCCTGGACAAGGAACTCCCACGACAATCCTTTCCAACCTTCCACTCCATAGCCTCCGTCGTAGCCCCAAGTCTCCCTGATTGTGCTGTCGAAGCTCATGACTTCGTGCATGAGGTGGCTGAGAAGCTGCGGCTGCCCGGCAACCTTTGGTAGCAATGCGCCAATCTTTGCCCTCAGCATGGGTAGCAGCGCGGTGATGAATGCCGACATGGCGTCGATGTAGACGGGGTTAAGCGCCAGATCCGTTCCACGGAGGTGCTTGAGGAGCACAGGTTGCACATGGTCGGCGACAAATGCGCTGTAGTCGTTCAAAAGCGTGGTAATGTGCGAGAGGAAGTACTCGGGCCTATCGATGCGGTTTGTGGGCTTGTCGCCTTCGAAGTGGTAGCGGAAGCGCATCTCCAACGGTTGCACGAGCACGTCGAGCGGGAAAAGCACTGGCGGAAGCTTGACCTTGTCACCGGGCCCGCTGGCGTAGCTCGCGCCCTCCAGCTCGGGCATCTGCAGGTCGAGCAGCTTCCCAGTTGCCGTCTCCCATTCCTCCTGCAGCGGACCGGGCATGTTTGCTTTGGGGGTGGGCCAGTGGATCTTCTTGAGCACGCGTTCGAGGTCGGACGAAAAGGCATCGAGGATCTTGGTGCGCAGCGAGTTCGTGATGGTGTTGACATGGTGGAGCAGCTGCGGTGCGGCGCCCTCTGCTTCGTCTCGCAGGCTGGCGAGGCGGGTGGTGAGGGAGCGCAATTGCTTGTACGGCGCAAGGGCGGCCTCGCTGGACGTGGACAGTTGCGTCTGCGCCTGTTTGCTGCTCTGAGTCAGCCGGCGGACGCACCAAGTGGATGCAGGCGGGAGTGTGAGGGGACCTGCCTGAGGGCATCCACCTCGCTCAGCAGGGCGACGTAGCCGCTCGCGACATCGAGCCGGTGCAGCTGGTCCAGCGACGCTTCGAAGCGCGGGACCGCCTCCTCGGAAGTGTCGCTTGCGGTAATGACGAGCAGCCGCTGGTCGATGTCGGCCTGCTGGCGGCGGAAGGCGTGCGCCTTGTGCTGGAGCTGCGCATGGTGGGCGTGGGCGTCCTGTTTCGCATCGTGGAGGCCACGCTGGGCGGCGTCGAGCTGCTGCTTGAGCAGGGCCTGCTGCTCGGTGACGCGCGCCAGCAGGGCATCGAGATTGGCCGTGTCGAGGTCTGCCGCCGTCTGCAGCTTGTCATCCAGGTAGTCGGCCACGCGGTCAGCGTCGTCCATGGCCGTCTCAGATGCTGTGTATATCGTATGATGCGCCGTTGGAGGGCGGCGGTCTAGAGAGGCTGCGGGCGCTGCTAGTGTGTAAGACAGGCATAGTGCCAGGTCCGGGTGGCCACGCGCGATCGCAAAGCCGATCTGTAACAGGGCAGGGGCCGTCGGCGAGCCGTTCTTTGCCTCCACGATCGAGCGTTGTGAAAACCGTCTAATGCACGCTCACGGTGTGTCGCACGCCTGCTGAAAACCTCTACTCTCCCTGGAGCCGGGGAGCAACCACCGCGCTGCCCGTCCCGCGCCGTATATATCTGCTGCCCGCTGCTGCTGCTGGGCGTCCCGACGACAGGCCCTCCCCACTGCGGAACTTAGCCGAGACGTTCGAACTTTTTGTGTCCCACCCGCTGCGCTGCCTGCGCTGCGGACACAGGCACCACCATGCCCAAGGAACACAAGAAGCGCGGCCGCCGCGAGGAGCAGAAGAAGCGCAAGCGCGAGCTCGACGACGACGATGGCGCCTCCAAGCGCGCTCGCAAAGACGAGGTCGAGTCCATCGAGCATGGCGAGGCGTTCCAGCACGATGAGGCCGTCGACGTCACCCGCCCCGGCCAGCTCCAGTTCTACGGAATGCTCGACGACGACGAGCAGGAGTACTTCAAGCGTGCCGATGAGATGCTGGAGTTGAACCAGTTCGAAGATGCCGAGGCTCGCAAATTATTTCTCGAGAGCGTGTACAAGGAAGCAGACGGGAAGGAGCTAAAGATTGCCAACAGCCAGTCATGCTCGCGCCTGCTGGAGCGCTTGATCCTGCTTTCCTCGCCAGACCAGCTCAAAAATCTCTTCCAAAAGTTCAGCGGACAGTGAGTGCACCAGACGCTCCTTCTACTTTGCCGACGCTAACTAGTCGCAGCTTCCTCAACCTCGTCCAGCACCGATTCGCCTCCCACTGCTGCGAAGCACTTTTCATCCATGCTGCGCCTGTCGTTACTCTCGAGCTCGCCGAGCCCCAAGTCCTGCAGACGCCGCCGTCGTCCGACCCGGACACCATTCTCGTCTCCATGGAGAGCTTGTTCATCTACACACTGGCCGAGCTTGAGGAACACATTGCCTTCTTGATGACCGACCGTTTTGCATCACATGTGTTGCGTGTGCTGCTCGTGGTCCTGTCTGGAGCGCCACTGGAGAAGGAGAATAAGAACAAGTCTGTGCTGCAGAGCAAGAGGAAGGAAAAGGTGGGCATTGCAGGAACGGAAAGAGGGCAAGACTGGGTGCTTGAGAAAAGACCCGTGCCGCAATCGTTTCTGGAGGCTCTCGAGAAGATGATCAATGCCTGTGCGTCTACACTCGACTCCGCGAATCTTCGATTGCTCGCGACACATCCTCTCGGTAATCCAGCGTTGCAACTACTCCTCAAACTCGAACTCGCCCATTTTGGCAAGTCACGAGCGAAGGACGAGAATTCGGTTATCCACAAGCTGCTTCCCGACAACCCCATTGCCGAGGGAACAGAAAGCGCGGCCTTCATCAACGGGCTGGTATATGATCCTATTGGCTCACGATTGCTGGAAACCATTGTCGAAAGTGCACCAGGTAAGCTCTTCAAGTCGATATACTCCGAGTTCTTCAAAGAGCGAATGGGCAGCTTAGCCCGCAATGAAATTGCCAGTTATGTTGCTGGCAAGATTCTTGAAAGGCTCGGAAAGGATGACCTGGAGGAGGCTATGCGCCAGATCGTCGACCAGATCCCTAGTCTCGTCGAGCGAAATCGAACAGCCATCGTTAAGACTCTGATCGAGCGCTGCGCCGCTCGAGATATCGACACTTCTCCGATCAAGGCACAGCTGGAGGCAGCATACAGTGGTTCCACTGGCTTTGAAGTAACGCGCATCCTCAGAGTCAGTGAAAGCCCCGCAGATGAGGGCAAGCCGAGCGGCAAACACGATCACTCCCCAGAAAAGGTTCATGGCTCGCTGCTTGCACAAGCCATGATGGCGGCGGATGGACCGTTGGGCGATCTCGTATTCGATTCTCTTGCGAAACTATCCCCTGAGCTGTCAGTGCAACTGGCACGCGACCCTACAGCGTCACGAACCCTGCAAGCTGCCCTTACCGCCCAACATGCCACGGTCATCTTCCGCCGCAAGATGATACAGCAATTCTATGGTCATGTTGGCGAGCTGGCACTCGACCCAGCTGCATCACGTGTTATCGACGCCATTTGGGATGGCACCCACGGCCTCGCTTTCATCAGAGAACGCATTGCGGAGGAGCTTGCTGAAAACGAAAATTCGTTGCGTGAGTCATTTGTTGGCCGCGCCGTGTGGCGCAATTGGAGAATGGATCTCTACAAGAGAAAACGAGGCGACTGGGTGAAGCAATCGCGATACACTGCAGGCAACGATGGTTTCCAATCATTCCCCGAAAGCAACGGCGACTCGTCTGCTACCCCTCCACACCAGCAACAGCACAATCAGGGCCACAAAGGCGGTAAGCATCTCACCGCAATCGAGCTCGCACGTCAGAAACACGCAGCCAAGGCTGCCGAAGCGAAGAAGTGTGAGGCTCAAGCAGAGAAAAAGGCCAAGAAAGAAAGGAGAGAGAGTCATGTCAGCGGAAGCAGTGGTACTGGAAGTTCGAAAGGCAGATAAAAAGCAAGCGTTGTGGCGCAATAATTTGCGTTGATTGCGCGAATAATTTTCCTAAGTTGCGGCATGGCAAAAGGCGTTGGACTGGCATGGAACCACGGCAGGCGATTCGATTCTTCTGGTTCGTTGATCTAGATATCTTTTGATGCATTTGCATGGCAATTCTGCTCCTGACGAAATCCTGAAAAAAAGTACAAGAATGAGTCAATTTTCAATACGTATGAGACTCGGCGCTAATGCCGACCGAATATCACCAACTAGATACTTCTTTCATTGTCCTTCCATTTCGTGTGGTAGCACTATTGTCGTTATAATTGTAAAATTATTGCCATTATACAACAATCATGTCCGCTGCCAATGGAACTAGCAGCCATGCACAGAGTGAGGTACCCCTCAATCGTGCAGAGGAAGTCGAAGACGTAGGTGCCGTTTCCATTTCTGCATCCAGGATCTGTTCCGACTATTCCGATTATGGTGGAACCACACAAGTTGCATCCTCGCCATCCCACCTGAAGCATTATGGCTGCAGCAGAGGCAGCCGTTTATCAAGGACGCTATGACTTAGAGATACTGACACACGTCTCAGCTCCTCACATCGATTCAGAATCTGATCATCCCCTTCATTGCCGCAGCCGATGAGGATGCGAAGACCAAGCATACTGGCCATGGGCTACAGGTCAAAGGGGGAGGTCCAAGAACGACTTTAGTAGAACACCACCCTCCCAAGAAGCTGGAGAGTATTTTGCAACAGGAGATGGAGATCAATGAGGCGGCTGGCGGCAAAGATGGCCTGCTAAGCTTGGTGGAGACGATTCTGAAGTACAGTGTCAACACTTGGGACCAGGGGTTCTTGGATAAGCTGTATGGAAGTACCAACGCTGTGAGTAACACTGTTCGAAATTGAAATTCACAGTTTCTGATATATTATCAAGGTTGGCTTGGTCAGCGAACTGCTTCTTGCAACACTGAACACTAACGTAAGTCTTCACTACATGCGGTTCCACATTTCACCATGACTGAGGCTCAAAAGGCACACGTATACCAAGTTTCGCCCGTCTTGACTCTGGCTGAAAAACGCACAACAAAATATCTAGCCTCAGTTTTCAAGCTCCCCAGCTCAACAGCCGGCGGCATCAGTCAGCCTGGCGGGTCTGCGTCCAACGCGACCGCCATTGTGGTCGCTAGGAACACTCTCTATCCCGAGACTAAGACTAATGGCAACGGCGATCGAAAGTTCAAGTTGTTCACCTCTGCGCATGGGCACTATAGTGTAGAAAAAGCAGCCAATCTATACGGCCTAGGAAGTAAGAACGTCATATCCGTGCCCGTAGACAAGGCGGGACGAATCATCCCCTCTGAGTTTGAGCGCTTGATCAAGGAAAGTAAAGGCCGCGGCGAAACACCGTTTTTCCTCAACGCAACAGCCGGCACCACCGTATACGGCTCATTTGACCCATTCGAGGCCCTAGCAGGTATCTCCAAGAAGCACAACATGTGGTTCCATATCGACGGATCCTGGGGCGGTCCCGTCATCTTCTCCACCGAGCATGCGGCCACACGCCTGGCCGGCGCCCATCTCGCAGACAGTATCACGATCAACCCACACAAAATGCTCGGCGTGCCAATGACTTGCTCGTTCCTCCTCGGCGCAGACATGAACAAGTTTTACCGTGCGTTAACCCTACCGGCAGGATACTTGTTCCACAATGCTCCTGTCACGAATGTGGACAATATATATGATTTGGCCGATCTAACACCACAGTGTGGTCGACGCGGCGATGCTCTCAAATTCTTCCTCGCGATGCAGTATTATGGCTCCACGCACTTCTCTAAGCTTGTAGCGAATGGGTTTTCAAACGCAGAATACCTCTTGGCTAGGCTCAAGGCCAATGGAAACTTCGTTACAATCAACCCAGAGCCATTGCCGTGTATGCAAGTGTGCTTCTACTATGCGAAAAACGGAAAGTTGAACGACAACGCGGACACGAATAGCAAGATGACAGCGGACATTGCCAATCGGCTGATCAGCCGCGGATTCATGATCGACTATGCGCCTGGCGAGGAGGGCAAGTTCTTCAGAGTTGTGGTGAATGGTGGGACCAGGAACGGCACGTTAGACGGCTTGGTCAAGGCTCTCGAAGAGACGGCAGCTGAGCTGGGTTACTAGGTTCGATAGAGCTGAAACTTATAGCGTGAAGCCAGAGCCCGTCTGTTTGCAAAGTATGATCAGCAGTAAACTTGCGACTGAGGAGGCTCTTCCAACAACCAATTCTTGGCTTCGCCTTCCCATCTGCACCATGGACAACACTTCAACATATTCTCGCGGTCAGCACAACAAAGTAGATCACCAGTGTCGTAACATACTTCATTCATCTGAGATTCGGATATCTATACTACATGATGTTTGTTTTATGATCCATGATGGCGCAGAAATGCCCAATGCACACTATGCAGTGGTTGGTGTCCATGATGAGTGATGAAGGAAGCGATATGCATGACCGTCTGCATGACAAACACTCCTGAGTGCTCCACTTGATGCGGTCGCAGGATGTGCTCGAGGGTCGGATCAGTCGGCCGAGATGCCTTCGAGTGTTGAAGACAAAGAGGCTACATGATACCCCAGTAGCGCTCGGCGTTGAATGAGGATGCCCAGTCTGTCTTCCAAGTCGAGTCGAAGGCGTTGTGGAAGAACATGTCATGATCGAAGTTGTTGCGGATGGACTGCAGCGCAATGCGCTGGTTCTCAGGCGAGGGAACGGCCTTACCGTTCGGGTCGCCTTGGTGAGGCCAGCCAGATTCGGTGACGACAACGCGCTTGTTGTTGCAGGCGTTCGCGACAAGTTGGACCTGAGACTTCACGAACTTCCCAGCATCCTGAGCCACGGTATTCGAGTCAAAGAAAGCGTGGCAGTTGATCATTGCGATATCGGACGCATCGCAAATGGCAGGGTTGTCTGTAACAAATATATATGTGGTCAGCAATAGTTTCGCATGTTGACAGTGCCTGGATTGACACATGGTGGCATCCTACCAATGGTTGCTGGGACCGTCTCCACTGCGCCTACGGGTCCAGTATAGCCCAAGCCTCGGAGCTGACCTCGCGCACGGTTGATTGCATTGACAACATCAGAGACAGTCATATCGTGATCATTGACGCGCTCATTCTCAACAGAGAAGAGAGACACAATGTCCCATCTGCCTCCAGAATATTGATCGATAGCATTCTTCCAGGTCTGGATCACCTGGCCCAAATCCTCCCCGTTTCCTTGGTTGCTGAGGTAAGCGCCTGCCATGAGCTTCTGATTGAGTCTCTGGGCATTCTGGACGGCAAGCGGGATCTGATTGCAGTCCATACCGTAGATGCGCACAGCTTTGAAGTCCTTCATCCTATCGAAGTCATCGGCAATCTCCTGGTCGGTTTTGCAACGAGAGTCCTCCCCGGTGCCAGCAAACGGGTCATATGTGACGCCCATGCCAAGGCCACCGCTGTTATCGGTTTTCTGAACAGGGACATCGGGGGCCGTTGACGATGACGGAGCTGGAGGTGGCGCGGATGGCGACTCAGAGCTAGGCGCCGGCGGAGGAGTCTGAGTGGTCTGGGGCGCCTCAGAAGTCGTCGATACGCGGTTGATCTCAACAGACGTGGCCAAGCCAAACGAGGGCAGCGCAGACAAAGGCGCAGGAAGTGGAGCTGGCGCACTTGACGAAGAAGGAACTGGTAGGGCTGGAGCTGGCTCTGTCGTCGGCGCGGCAATGCTTGAAGTTGTCGAAACCACGGCACTCGGAGTGCTTGCGACCTCACCGGGAGTGGAAGTTGTGTAGGGGACGCCATCGACGTCGACGTAGACAACCACGTCAGCGACCGTCTCAGTGACATAGATGACCTCGGTGACCAGAGCGCGCTTTTTGACTGCAGACTGTAAATCATTTCGTCCATTTAGTGCCCACTTAGAGAAACTTACGGAGGGGTCGGCCACTGGCGGCCCCCACAAGGAGTCCGGTGACAAGGCCGCTTGCCAGAACGATAGACTTCATGGTGAGAATGAAGCGAATGTTATGGAATGCTAGCTGCTAATGTAAGGCGAATGTGATGATTGCGACTTTGAAGAGCCTCGGACTCTGCGGGTGGTGAAGAAATGAGAGACTGCCCTGCAGTGAGAAAGAGTCGGGCTGGCCGAGTGAAGAAGCTTCAAACTAAAGGCGGTAGGGACTGTGGAGGGGCTCGTGAAGGGGAGAAAGTGTATGCAAGGAAGAGGCTCTTTTGTGTTGGTACCTGAGCGTGCCTGCCGCCAGGAAAACGCTCTGGCGCGCCTTGGCGTCAACGCAGGCAGCGACGACGTCACGTAGGGAAGATGCGGTCGGAGCGTCGAGTCCTTGGGCAAACGGCTCTATAAGGCGAATGTGGGGTGAAACCGCGATTCGGTGGTAAAATGAGGTGCAGATGCTGAAACACCAAAGTGTGCCAGGGAGCTATGAAGTGAGGAATTTGGAAAATGGGCGCAAGAACTTGTACAGACTGGGTAGCGAGTCCGAGTAGAGAAACAATTGACTCTTACAGTGCTCATGGTAATGTCCTTCATTCAATGAACCAGAGCATGACTGTCTACAGTCGCGCTTCGAACAGACACCTGGTACTACAAACGACCCCAACCAGCGATGAACGATGGCGGGCGAACGAAGCAGTAGGTTGCAACCAGGCGAACATGGGGGCCTCACTGGTCGCTGTCGCTCGTATCCGCACGATGTCACATGGTGCCGTGGCATTGCTGAAGTACGCTTCGGCTTCAAAACTGTTTAGAGAGAGACAATCGAGCCGACATCGTTCGTAAGACGTAGAGAGCGAAGTGAAGAAAGGAATGAGGCGGCGATGGTCAAGACAAAACAGGAGACCAAGTGCGCGAGCTGCACTTCATACAACAACCCGGGACCTTGGCTGAGAGTGTAGAGGTTGACAAAAGAGTGTACGTGATATTGACGGGACTGGAGACAGCACGAAAATGTCATACCCACATGCAGTTCGCCAGCTGGTTGTGCATAGAACAATCCATTGTCATCTTAGCGATGCAATCCTCGAGTTCCGTGCCTATGCAAGCTCTCGCTCCGGGCAGAGCACCTATACGACGTATTGTGACGATGAATGGCGCAGAAAACGCAAACATGCATGGTGGTCAGTGAGGATGATATGTGTCAAATGCATGACTTCAAATTGGTGCAGAAGGTGCGTGTGCAGATGAAGTGTAGTCAAGGTTGCGTGCGAAAAGGAGAATCCAGAAGCGCGAAAGCGGGGCACGTGTTCCACAAACTTCGGGCGACATTGACGGGCTTGTCAATCGCGGGGCAGGCTGCATCTCACGTTTCACACAGTTTCTATTATAACAACAAACCGAGCGGAGGACCGGAAACTCGAACGGTGACAAGAGGTGAGAGCGCGTAGCATGGAGGAACGCAACAAGGTCAGAAAGAGGCAAACGCGCGCGACTCAAATGCTCAAGGTCTCGCTCACGCCACTGCGCACGTCCATCGCCCGGGCGATTTTCCCGTTCGCTCGAATCGCAATCACAGCCATTTCACGCAAGGACCACCACCTGCTAGCTTCGAAATTCAGAGGCATGGCACACGCAGCGTTCCTGTGCTGACCCAACTTGTGACACAAACCTACTCTGAGCTATATATTATTTAGTTTTGAACTCTCCTTGTGCAGTGCGAGGATTTGTACGAACTCATTTCTTGCCTTTTACCAGAAGTGACCGCGAGTCCCGCACAATACTGCACTTACTCAATCTTTGGAACCAAACTGTCGTGGGTTCGACCCATGCTTTTTGCCATTTTTTCTGCTCCTACGTGACAATGGAACCGGTGTCATTGAACTTGATGCAGCTGCCTGTACACTTTTGCTGGCTGTGGTTGGCGAGAAATTTTGCTTTCAGTGGCCAACTTTGTTAAGTGCGCGACTACTTCTCAATTGACTTAGAAAGTGCGGCAAGCAGTGAGTGACGGCAGGGGGTATATAGTACGAAGGTTTAAGCGGACTCGTTGCATTACGCCTTGTAGCATGTGTCGCCATATATGAACCCAACGGCCAGTCAAGGTAGATGGAAATTACCAAAAGCCTCACCTTATTCGAGATGTTCGCTGATATGCACCACGATGGGGGTGACAAGTTACCGCACCTTTCTACCTTAGTCTGGCTACAGTAGAAGGTCTAACGCATGTTCGCTGGCTATTAGTATGTTGATAGATGTGCTATGCTGTCGACGTGCATACTCAGTCCACTAGTGGAAGAGCATTGGTGTATACTTTTTCTATGTCATATCGTACAAACTCTCCCCTCAACATTTCATCTTGATACCCCTTCTCTTCTCATTCTCTCTCCACTCGAACATGAACTGCGCTCCACAGAACAGCGCAAAACACGCTGTCCAGAAGAAAATCTGTCCCTCCCATGTCCCTATGATATTCTTCACAAGGCCCTCAAGCCCATCCAGGCCCAATGCGAAGCCGACCAGATTCGCCGTCATGAGCATCAGTATTTCGCCAACAGCGCCGAGACCACAAAGCCAGCGGTATGCGTCCGGACTGTTCTTCCATTTGCGCGCAGGGAATATGTAGGATGCCAGAATCTCGGGTAGGACGAACAACGTAACGAGCCAACCCCACATGAGCAAGCGAAGTTGAATATCGTGCCAGATTGCGATGAAAGTGAAGACGGTGAGGTAATTGAACACGATTCGCACTTTGCCCCATAGACCTGGCATTGCACTTCCGCCGAGCGGAATGTACAGATACCGTAGCGTCCATTTGTTGAAGCTGCGATGCCATCCACGCCAGAACTGCATGACAGAGTAGTTGTCGCTCATGCAGCGGACCATGTTCTCGGGAGCATCGATGCCGTCGAGCAGGGCCCAAAGGCGGAAGAAGCGCCAAGGGATCAAGAGTTTCAACCAAATGTGTTTGAGGTTGAAAAAGCCCAGCATGCTAAGCTGAGCGGGCGTATACTGTGACCAGTCGGGCTTGGCGTGGAAGA
The DNA here is from genome assembly GCA_010015745.1 of Setomelanomma holmii. Lineage (NCBI taxonomy): Eukaryota > Fungi > Ascomycota > Dothideomycetes > Pleosporales > Phaeosphaeriaceae > Setomelanomma > Setomelanomma holmii. Next base: position 51,242 of record ML978287.1, read on the forward strand.
TGGCGACCATGTACATGTAGTGAATCATGATCTCCATGGTGAGCAGAATAATGATGAAGCGTATGGCATACATCGCGGTACGTTTGGGAGTGATGCTGTGCGGCTTATATCGTTGTTGTGCGATCCAGTCGTTGAAGGTCACGATCGGACCAGCGAGGTAAAGCGGTGAGTACATGGTGTATGCGAAGTAGTTACGGAACGAGAAGTCTTGTGGCTTGGCCGGAATAGTGACACGATCGCGCTCGGAGAGGTTCGAGGGATCTAGTTGCTTCTTCTTGCTGTTATTAGCTTGATCAGCAGAACGGAGATAAAGCAACACACCTCAATGGGACTGCCAGCTCGCGAATTGAGACTCCAATAATAGTCAAGATTGAAGCTGACCAAACGAAGGATGGTGAACTTGAAAAGAACCTCCCACCGCGACATTAGGCCGCCATAGCTGTCGAGAATATGGCCGAAGTTCGTTGCAGACTCCCCTTTCTCGGGTGTTGTTGCGGGTAGAAACTTATTGAAAATAGTTGCGTACGAGTAGCCTTTGCTGAACTCATTCGCGAACAACGTCCCGACAGCGAAGATCCAGGACGCGGCCGGTATGTACCGCCTTGGCAATTTGGTCGCAACGCAGTAATTTGCATACAGAATCGCCAGAATCTTGAGCGTCGAGAACCCATGGAGAGCGACGAGGAAGATACCTGCAAAGATAAGATCAAACGAGACGCGTTGGTTCAGACGAGCATCTGCTGCAGCTGAGGCCGTCAAGCCCATTGTAAGGCCTCCATTGCTGGTCGATGGTCGCACTTGTGTGTATGTGTCCGCCCGCCAGAAGCTGTCATATGCTCTACGAAACACAGGGTGAAGCAAAACAATGGCAAAGAGAGCAGGTATATTCTGCCGGAATCCAGAGTATTGTTGATCGGTATTGTCCTTGCGCGGTCAACATATGCTTTGGAGCTTGCGGGTTTCAGGGGCACTCACGACTTCACGGCCCGGAATCCATCCATTCTCAAGCAAATGCGAGAACTTGGAATAGTTCGGATGCGAGGCTTTTCTGGTGAGCATAGAGCCATCTATCTACCATGGCTGCCGACCAACCTTGTGACACGTCAAGCACAAGCTTGAACATCATGAAGACGGATGCTGAAATGACTACATAGTAGACGTAGAATTCTGGCGTGTTCCATAGCCGTGATTGTGTACTATCGCCGGTTAGTTTGCCCTTCTCACGCCCATTCTGCGTTGGCAAAGGTCCTGCCGGGTCAAGCTCCGCCTCTTTGAGAGCTTCCCTCGGCGGTACCGTGGCAGGTACGACGAATCGAGTGTCGAGTGTGTCGAGAGAGTAGAGTTGGCGAACGAAGTTGAGTCCCATTTTGCTTCCGATGCAATCTCTTCATGTTATACGTGTTTGTGACCCGACAAATGGCAGTCTCGACGAGTTGCGGGGCGGCGATGCGAGGGGCTGATGCGGAGTGAGGATGAACGTGTTCGCGACCGCAACTTTTGAGTTTCGCGATGCGACAGCTTCCTTCCAACACCAACACCAGAACCCCCGTCGCCACCCTCAACACCACTTGACAGCCTCGGCACAACGCGTCAATTGGTGATTTAAACAGCACATAATCCATTTCAGAGGTTCGCGCAGACCGAGAAGGCTTGCGGGATGAACATTCCGAACTCGTCGACTGCGCCAGCTGCAGGCGAGTACGCTGGAGGTATTGAGGACCCCACCAAGCTCTCCAATGCTCCGAAGCTAATCTAAAACCACAGATGAGGTGTCCGCGATAGTACTAGACCCCGGTTACTGGACAACACGCGCCGGGTTTGCTGGCGAAGACGTCCCCAAGTCTGTCTGCCCGTCCTTCTACGGCCAAAGAGACACCGAGTCGGACACGCAACACTATTTCGGCGAGAATGCCATTCATAATCCGCTTGGCGATCTGGATATCAAGAACTACTGGGGCTCGGACGGGATTGTAGAAGATTGGGACACGGCGACGAAGCTCTGGGAGTACGCCATCACCAACAGACTTACAGGCACAAAAGCCACCGATCCGACAAGAAACGGCCTTAACGATGGTACTAACACGAACGGTGATGCTATGGAGGTGGACATTGACGCGCTAGACAACCAAGAAAAGCCACTTGAGGAGTCTCCTCTTCTCGTCACAGAGCCCGGTTGGAACAGCGCAAAAGCACGGGAAAAGTACATCGAGATTGCCATGGAGGATTGGGGTACGCCTGCTTTCTTTCTGCAAAAGACGGGCGTGCTGGCTGCCTTTGCGTCGGGCAAGGCTTCGGGCATCATTATCGACGTAGGCGCATCACATACATCTGTCACGCCTGTCCTCGATGGCATGGTTCTACGAAAAGGCGTGCAAAAGTCGCCGTTGGCGGGAAACTTTGTGTCGAACCAGATTCGACACATCTTCAAGCAATCTGCACCAGAGATACCGCTCACACCGCACTATCTTGTTAAGTCCAAGACACAAGTTGACGCTGGCGCCGCAGCACAAGCCACATACAAAACATTCACCACTCCTCCCACCGACTCTTTCCGACTCAACGAAGAAGAGCGCGTTCTGACCGAGTTCAAAGAATCCGTGGTTGAGGTATGGCCTGGTCCTGGTCGCTTCAGCAACGGCACGAACGAGGAAATCGCAAAGAACACTCCCGGCCGACCCTTCGAGATGCCCGACGGCTGGAATCAAGTCTTTGGCGCCGAGCGCTTCCGCGCCGCCGAAGGCCTGTTCGATGCTTCTGCTGCCTTGACATCCGAGTCCTCACCACGACCCAAAGACGACCAAACGATTCCTAAACTCGTACAAGCTGCTGTGCTATCCGTCGACGCAGACCAGCGCCCGCTGCTACTCGGCAACATTGTGGTTACCGGCGGGTCAACGCTGCTGTACAAATTCAACGAGCGCCTCAACTACGAGATCAACAACATCTATCCAAGTACACGCAACAAGCTGATCGCACCAGGCAGCGTGGTGGAAAGGAAGTATGCGGCCTGGATAGGTGGCAGTATACTCGCGAGTTTGGGCAGCTTCCATCAATTGTGGATAAGCAAGAAAGAGTATGAAGAGCACGGTGCCAGTATTGTCGAGAAGCGATGTCGGTAAAGGGAAGCGGTTTCTGCGGTTGGACTTTGTACGTTTTCGATTGAAGTTTCTTTGATCTTAGCCGAATTGAAGCACAATGGCGCTATGGCAGAAGCAGCAAATGGGTACGGGTAGGAGTCAGAGACAGAAACACGGAGATTGCTGCAAAGTCAATTTCAGTACGTCGGTCCGAAGTCCCGCTCACTGGCGATAATTCACATTCAAGTTGGAAGATATCGCTCCGCATTTGGTGTCTAAGTGGTCTTTCTCTGGAAATTGTGCAGGACCCTATGTCATTCACGGATCATCTTGTTGCGCGCTTCTTTGTCCGATACTTCACCGTTGCAGCCAGGCTAGTAACGTGAGAGGGGATTGGGTATCGAGTGCGTGGTCGTGATTACATGCCTTCTGTCTGTTCGACTACCGGAGGGGCTCGATGGACCTCATCGGGTTATAGCACATGTCTTCATGCCCGTAACGCCGTATACGCATCATCCAGCCACGCCGCTCTAAGTGTCCAAGTCCATCGTCTCCGCGGTAGCTGTGACGCTGTCGTCCTGCAGCTCAGACACGGTGACGTACTTGCTGATCTCCTCCTTGGTGATGATCTTTTCGTTCAGGACCGCGGTAGTACCCTTCTGGAATCTGTAGTTCCGCTGCTTCGGCTGCCTCGTGTTGGGTGTCTTGTAGTTCCGCATCAGCGTTGTCTTCTCCTCTGTGATGACCGCCACATCAACGTTGCTTCCTGAACCCAGGTCGTTCCAGATACCAGCCTCGATCGCATTCGCGCACAGAGTGATTGCATCCTCTCTCGACAGATCTGACTTCCACTGTGTCTCAAAGACGGACATGGCGGCCAAAGATCCAGAGCCCATGGTCACGTACGGCAGCTTGTCAGTCGAGCCGTGAGCGTGGACGGTAAAGAGATGTGCCCCGGTGGGGTCAACACCCGCAATAACGAGGTATGCGCCGATGTGACCTTGGTGGCGGAAGAGATGCTGCTTGAGCATGGTCATGCATGTTACCACGCGGGGTTTGCGACCGGTAGAGAGGGCGTGCAGTTCGAGGTTGGAGGAGATGATGGCGGTTGTGAACTCGGTATCTGCGGCGGTACCGGCACCGGCACACCAGATGTGAGGGGAGATGTAATGGAGCTTCTCGCAGTTCTATCGAATGTGTCAGAGATAGCTGTCCCTCATTGCCAGAATCATTGCTGCGCTGGCGGCCATGTCCTCGGCGTACCTTGTCTGCTACTATGGGACCGCTGGTGGCTCGTGTGTCTGCTGCAATCACCACGCCGCCGTTGAAGAGACAGCCCACAATGGTTGTTCCCGTGCTCGTCGCCTTGGGTAGCGGAACGCCCTGGGCGTGGAGGGCAGCATTGCGGTTGTGGTTGGAGAAGTCGAAGCCGCCCATGGTGTCGGTCCGAGGCTATGCAGACGGAGATATCTTGATGAAAGCTGCGGAAGCTTCGGTGAGACTTTCGTGGGCTAGGACGGTGGCAGGATGGTCGTTGGTGAGGCTGCGGCGATATAGTGTAGGCAGGTGTGGTTGCGTAGCTGTCGTACCTGCCTAAGCTCCAGATGCTTGGCATGTCTAATCCCTGCAACTTTGTTATGGACCCAGCTCCGCCGCGACGAACGTGAATTCGCTTTCAGCCTGCGGTCGCGTGCTTGCCGCTCTGCTATTGTGAGCGCCAGGCACTAGCATTCTTTCACGGTACTCAATAAAAGCTTCAAGCTCTTCCGCCCGAGCCCGCCACGGCTCAACCCACGCTCCTTTTCCACGTCGACATCGACATCGCCTGTGCACGCGCGCTCTGCCTCCGATGAGCTCGCTCGGACGCTGAATCGAAAGACACCATCGCGAGAGAGTCTCCGTCCCAGCTTCGTACGCGCCAGACTCTCCTCCGCGTTCCACAACATGTCTGCCGGCGCGCCGACCATCGAGGTTGGCGGCGAGGTCGCAGAGTTCTCAACAGAGGTAGGCACCATTGCGCCCAAGTTTGTCCAGAATGGACACGGCTAACTGTCATGCAGCATTTGGGCTTCCGCGCTCTAGGACAAGGCGCTGAAGGCCCCAAGAAGCTCAAGATCCTCCCCAAGCCATGGCCGACCGACAACGTACCACCCGCATGCGCGACCCTCTTGTCCATAGCCTCCAAACCCGGCTTGCTCGCAGCAGCCGGCCCCGACGCGCTGATTGTCACCTCCACCGAAAAGGTTCGCAAGGCCTTCGCCGAGAAGGCGGGCGAGTGGGATGTTGTCTCAGACTTCAAGCCGGATGTCTCCATTTCACTGGGAATCCCGCCGCTCCGCCACGTAGTCTTCTCAATAGAGGGCGACTACCTGGTCGTATCGGCAGAGGAGAAGGGTGCACTGGCAGTCTTCAACGTGGAGAGGCTGATGCAGGGCGACCAAACACCGGAGAAGAAGATAGAGACGGATGGCGTGGCAGTCCGCGTGCTCTTACCAAATCCCATGGCTCACTACGACCAATACATGGCTGTCGTGCTGGAGTCGGGCAGATTGAGCATCGTCGACGTTGCCGAAGGTAGGACAAATACAATCAGAGGTGACGGAGTCTCTTGCGCTACCTGGAGCAGCAGAGGCAAAGCCGTAGCAGCTGGATTGCAAGATGGTACTACGGCTATATACATGACCGATGGATCACTGAAGGGCATAATCCCGCGCCCGCCGGGCGTCGATGAGAACTACACAGTGACTGGCATCACCTGGCTAAAGACTTCGGAGCTGCTCCTCGTCCACAGCCCACGGCCAGATGCAGGAAGCGAAGAAACAGACAACAAATACCACCTCGTCGAATGCAACAAAGGTTGGAACGAGTTCGAGTTCCATGCGACCGTTTGGGATCCGCTTCTGATAGCAACGGAAGGACCACCCCGGGCACTCCCCCCACGTTTCTCGGCCACCCGCCTGCAGAATTGGGAACCCGACCTGGACGAGTTGCTGATCATGACCACATCTCATACAGACGCTATAGAGGTGATGACCAGCTCTAGCAAGCCGTTGTCAGCAGACCAAAAGGAGGCGGACTATGGCAAATGGGTGCTCACTCCGGCTGACGACACCAAAAAGGCTGCCGTGCCGCGATTGCTCTTCGGCGAGGAGGGCGACAGCGTCCTTGTTGGTGAGGCTCTGGATCTGTCCGCTACAGAGAAGATCCTACGACCAATTGCCACACTCGAGGAGATCACTGAGGCGCCGCATCCGCTCCCAGCTTATATGGTCCTTACACACCAGGGTGTTCTGATGGCCTGGTGGGTGGTATGGAACAAGTCTATTGAGCAGGGCACACGATATTCAGGCTTGGTCGATGGAGGTCAACAGAAGCCAGCCCCACAACAAGCCAATACCATTGCTCCCTCATCACCTGCCCCTGCCAGCACCGCAAAACCAAGCTCCGTTTTTGGACAACCGTCTACTCCAGCAGCTCCAAACTCCACTGGCGCAGGTCTGTTTGCAAAGCCAGCTGCGACCTTTGGTGCCCCATCGATTCCTTCATTCGGCTCTCCAGGTTTGGGATCTACTCCGCCATTCCTTGCCAAGTCATCTCAGCCGTTTGGCTCGACGACACCTGCTCCAGATAAACCTGCGGCGCCTGCTTTTGGATCTCCTTCTGTCATGAGCGGTGCCAAGGGTGCCGGATTCGGTGCAGTGGGTGGACTGGGCAGCAAACCTTCTCCATGGGCTACTCCCTCGCAAAACACCACCACTTCACAGACGTCCGCAAACCCATTTTCGGCGGCGGCAGGCAGTGGATCGTCTGGGTTTGCCAAATTCGGGCAGAGTGGTGGTGGCTCGGGCTTCTCAAGTTTCGGCAGCACTTCCAGTGGACAAACCGGGTTCGCGTCTCTTGGTCAGCAACAGTCAAAACCTGCCTTTCCGGGTCTGAAGACGGAGCCGAGTGGATCTACAGTCACGCTTGGCTCGGTCACTGGATCCTCTCTCCCTTCATGGGCGAACACCCCGGCTCAAGGCGGCTCTGGCTTTGGTTTTGGTCAAAGCAAGCCTTCCTCCTTCAATACATCATCTTTCGAATCCAAGACTTCGGACGTAAGCAGTGCAGAGGCCCGCGCACGGGATGAGGCTACACCGACCCCTCAGGCCCCACCACAGCCAGCAAAAGGTCATTTTGGTCTTGCCGAAGGTTTTAAGCTTGGAAGTACGTTTCAAAGTGACGGGTCTGCAAAAGACGATTTGCCCAAACCTTCAGCTCCGTCTTCTGGCTCTTTCCTAGGTAGTGATTTTGCCTCCGGATTAGGCGAAGGTGGATCAAAACCACCAGTCACTCCTGCGAAAGAGGCTAATAAGGGCGCATCTGATAATGTTTCTACAACACCGGCTTCTCCACCACGACAGCAAAAGTCATTGTTCTCCAGCGACACACCTGCAAAGGATGATTTTAGGCCAAGAGCAACGCCACCCGTTGAGAAGAGCTCGGACGATGCACCGCTTCCACCAGACTTCTTGACGATTAAGCCGTCCCAGGAAGCAGACGATGAGCTCCCACCCCTCGCTGGTAGCCCCGGTGTCAAAGTCGAGGCACCGAGCTCCTCGCCCGAAGCATCGCCGATTGACAAGGAAGACGGGGATGAGGGAAGCGATTTTTCAGACGAAGATGATGCAGACGAAGAGTCGGGAGAGGCAGACGAAGACGAAGACGAAGATACCGAGCAGCCATCGCCAGCAGTGGCTGCCAGTCGACCGCAACCGAAGACAGATGCTCCAAGCTTCCAAGACAGCGTCAGCCACTCTCCCCGCGTCTTTCCTTCCGCTCCCACCCCTCCCGCTGTTGGGCGAAGTGCACCACCCGATCAACCTTCGTTTTTCGGCCAGCTGCCTAGGCCCGCCCAGACGAGCTCGTTGTTTGGCAAAGCTAGTCAGAAAGCTCTTTTCTCTCTTGGTGGGAACAAGGCAGACCAGTCATCTACACCTGCAAAGCCATTCTTCCCGCCACCTGCCAACCGCAACCAAGAAAGTCTTCGTTCGCCCAGTCCAGTCCGCTCTGCGTCCACTTCGGCTCTCAGAACACGGCGCGAGCCCATAGCACAATCTGGGTCCTCGTTGAGTGCCTCGATTCAGCAGGCAAAACCTCTCACCCCGCAGCCTCAAGTCGTCGATTTGGAAGATGAGGAAGACGAGCGCATGCGCGAACAGCTTTCACGACCCGTGGAACCCAGCAGGACCCTTGAAGATTTTGTCGCATATCAGAATTACACTGGCAAGTCAGCAGGCAAGACAGGACATGCGGCTCAGATTGAGATGATCTACAAGGATATCAATGGCATGATTGATGCTCTAGGCTGGAACGCACGGTCAATCAAGTCATTCACCAAGTATCATAAGCGACCCCAGTCCGGCCACAAGGTCGATCGGCAGACACTCGAAGACGTCGAAGATCAGGGTGAAGATGGTGCGTGGTTCGAGCAATGGACATTAGGCGAGATAGAGGGTTTGAAGTCACTCGAAGACGAACTACAAGATGCTCTTGATAGCGGCCGCGTGCAGGACGTGCTCGAGAAGCTCGGTCAGCTCGCTCGTCTACTTCGTGAGAAGGCTAAGCTGATGACCCGCCTCAACGACATTCGCCGGCAGATCATCACCCGCAAGGACCCTGATAAGGTGGAGGCCTCACGCAAGGCTCCACTGAGCAAGGAAATGGCAGACAAGCAAAGGGAGCTGCGCGTTGAGTACGCACAGATTCTAACTCTCCTAAACCAAGCTGAGGAAGAGACTGTCCTGCTTCGTTCGCGGCTGGCGGCCCACAATGCTCAAAACGGCAAAGCTGGCGCCGTGCCAACCGTAGATGCGGTGAAGAAGACGATTGTCAAGATGACGGCTCTGGCCGAGAAGCGCAACAACGACATCACGCTCATCGAGTCGCAGATGCGCAAGATAGGTTTGGCAGAGCCGAGTCGGCCTTCCTCGTCTTCGTCACGTACCGTGGGCACGCCTCGCCGATCGCGAGGCACCAGTCTCCGTAGTAGCTTAGCCGAGTCACCCTTTGCCACGCCGCCTACCAATCGTGCCAAGATGACTTTGAGCGAGCTGAATCATCGTGCGCTCACACCGGACGCTGAGACGACACCTACTGCCAAGAATGGCTACGGACTCTACTACACGCCTGAAGGCAGCCCAGCCCCAGGTAATGAGCTTGCTCGCCTTAGTGATCTCGTCGACGATAACATCGACAGCTTGCGCGAGACGGCAAGGCGGAGAAAGCAGGTTGCTGCAGATCTGAAAAGGGCTCTGATTGCGCGTGGGATCAAGAACACGACCATTCACTGAGTAGGGACGACCTGAAATCATGGTTCTGTATGATATGGCGTTTGCATAAGTGTTTGAATAGCGTATTAGTGTGTGCTCGGAAGCACATCAGCATTGGGCATTGGGCATTGAGCGTAGGACGACTGTGAACCAAAATCTGTAGCTAGTATATCCAATGACGTCGTTTGACGGCGGATATGCATCTAATACTGTGCATGTATCAATCATCCTCTCCTGACTTCCACTGTAGGTCATTCTCGGTTGCTGACATGGCTGAAAGTCGGACCCGACACCCATGCGAGCGCCCAGCAGTGCCATCACTCGCATGTCGTGATCAAAGCCATATATCCTCGAACCACAACATCCAAGCTTTATCCTTGATTACCTTGAAGGAAAACCACCATGGCCACCGAAGCGACTGAAGTCTGCTATCTCCCATTCCAATCAGGCATCGATCTTGAAGAAGCAGATCACAAAGCCGTCTTGACCGATACACTAGACACAATCGCCAAGCAAGATGGTATGAAGTCACTCTACTACGGCAAACAAGTCGAAAACCCGGACGTCTCGCAGATGGTCATAAGTACATCCAGCCTGTCTCCATTCTGTTCACCAAATCCCTGACTCACAGCACGCAGCATGGCAATCTCTCCAACACCACAACGCATTCCAAGACAAGCTGGAATACTAGCCCTTCTTGGAGCGCGTGGGCAAAATCCTAGCCAGTCTACCGCACATTTTCCATGCGAGTCTTGTTGAAGGATGAGATGCGCTGGATGCTTCGGTCACGGAATGCATCTCGGCGTACTTTCCGAATGATGCGGATTAGGCAAAGTACTCGAAGGACGGATGGGGGAAGTTTGCGGATGAAGCTGCTGAGGTACCTGGAGGCCAAGTGCAAGGTAAGCCGTTCCGAGTGCAAAACTGCAGTTCACCTTTGATGACTGCGTACTGACTCTGAGACCAGGGATGACTGGTGGTTGGGCGATCGAGCCGCAGCAACATGACGGCGCGGAGAGTAAGCTGTTTGCGGCGTTTATTGGGTGGCCGAGTGTGGGCGCGCATATGGAGTTTAGGAAGACGGAGGGGTTTGGAAAGATCACACCGTTGTTGAGAGGTGGGACGAAGGGGATTAAGGTGCATCACGTAGCTTTTGTGAGGCATGCTTGATAGAGAAGATTCTTTTGCTTCTGGGTTCTCTTGGGCAAAGCACACGGTAAACATGGACTCGATTTCTTCGCCATGTCAGCTAGGATCATACAAAAGCTGAGGTTACTTTCGCGTGTATAGACTTGATCTCTCGCCTATGACAAGACCCTGTGATCAATCTAGGAGCACTGCAACCTTCCTGTCAAGAACGACGAAACAAGCCTCAAGTCTCAGTGTGGTAGCCCAAACTGCATCACCTGTATCCTTCATCCTCTTTCTGGTTGTCGCTGAGTTGCCTCTCCACGACGCTACTCATGCCGCACACGCCGCGGGACGAAACTACCATAGCGGCCCAGCGCCGTTGTCAGCGCACAGTGTAACGCTGTTCCAGCACCAATCTATACATCAGGAACGTGGTGTAGAGGGCATGAGAAGTCCCAAGCATGAAGCTGCGGGGCTTGGACAGCTTCGTATGATGGGAGAACCAGTCCCTTGGATCGACAGTGATGCCGCTTTGATAGTCGCTGTACCGGAGTGCACCTTCGGCTAATCGTAGGCTTAGTGCCTTTCGGTTGGGACTACAATCCGCCTCTTCATGACATGCCCTTTGGAGGAAAGCTGCTCTCCTTCTTGACGCCCTCTTTCGAGATGCGCGCAAACTTGAGGGTTGCAAGTCCGGACCATTGGCCGTTCCATTCTTTGAGCCTTTTCAGGTTCTCTCCGTCCTCAAGATCAGAAACCCAGAATCCGGACGCATACTCGCCCTGTTCAGTAGCTTGGTTTTGTTCTAGCAACGTTTGGCGTGTGCTGGCAGGTCTGCCTGGCCGACGCTCCGCCCTCAATTTGAGCACCTCTTCATCGTCACGGCCAAGATAGTCCTCAATCATGGCTTGAATTTCCGAGATGTTGAGAGGTGAACCATGTTCTGTGGTATACGATTGGAACGACTTGATCCTCATCACTACCACAATCAGCGCTTGTCAACCATGTGTAGTGTTAATGCGCCTACGATAGTGCCGATTTTGCTTCTCTCTTAAAGCCGTCAGACGGTTGAGCTTGTCATCTCGGGCTGCTGCTGACTGTAGTCGTTTCGTATCTCTGCTGCCTTCGTGTAGATTCGGATTCTTGCCCTTCTTCTTCCTGATTTGTTTTGTGACTTTGTCCAGGCGTTTACTGACCATTTTGGCAGTTTCGTGAAAGTTTTGTTGTTTGCCTGCTTGTCCAAGAAATTTTTGGAAATCGATCGGCAATCGGGGTTCACAGTGGCGCTAAGAAGAAGACGCTAGACAGGGGGTCCTTGCTAGTGCGGCGCGTTCCTGCCCTCCAACGTGCATCGCGACGAAAGCTCCACAGTACTGAGAGCGCTGTGTCTGTCGCAGCACTCTCTCAATGCCCCTGCATACTTGAAAGTCTCTTCTCATACAAGCCCGCGTGCTTTATACCGTTATGAAGCGGTAGTTGCGACGATTGAGCCTTTGTTTGCGCCCGACGCGTCAGAGGCGAAGGCTTTCGATATGGGCATCTCCGGTAGGTACTGCCGCCCACCTCTCGCAATATCACTGACAGCACTACAGGGCTTCTCCCGTTGCTCAAGTCAATCCACAAGCCATGCAACCTCAAGAAGTTCGCAGGTCAAATTATTGGAGTCGATGCCTATGGCTGGCTGCATCGCGGCACGGCTGCCTGTGCCATTGACTTGGCGCTCGACAAGCCTACGACCAAGTGCGCTACCACAGCTGCTCCTGATGAGTACAGACTAATTCAAGACCAGATATGTCGAGTTTTGCATGAACCGCGTCCGTATGCTGATCCACTTCGGCATTACACCTTATATCATCTTCGATGGAGACAATCTGCCCAGCAAGGCTGGCACGGAAAAGGAGCGGCGAGACAAGAGGAAGGAAGGCAGGAGACTCGGTCTCGAATTGCTGAAGGTTGGCAAGACGTCGCAGGCTCAATTGGAATTGCAAAAGGCCGTTGACGTCACACCGGAAATGGCACGAGCATTCATCGAGGAGCTGAAACACCACAACATTCAGTACATCGTCGCACCGTACGAGGCAGACTCTCAGATGGCCTACTTGGAGCGCAAGGGTATCATTGATGGCGTCTTATCGGAAGACTCGGATCTCCTCGTCTTTGGTGTGAAGTGCTTGATCACAAAGCTTGACAAGTACGGCGACTGCGTGGAGGTCAATCGTAACCACTTCACCGCTTGTAGAGAGGTCAGCCTCGTGGGATGGTCTGACGCAGACTTCCGAAGGATGGCAATTTTGAGCGGTTGCGATTACTTACCCGGTATTGGTGGTCTTGGACTGAAGACGGCGCATCGAATGCTTCGAAAGCACAAGACAGTCGATCGACTCGTCAAAGCAGCCCAGTTCGATGGCAAGCTCAAGGTCCCGCCTGGTTTCATGGCAGACTTCGACCAGGCAGAGAAGACCTTTTTGTACCCATGGGTTTACTGTCCCATTGCGAAGAAACTGGTCAACCTTACTCCTCTGACTGAAGGAGTCAACATCGCGGACATGCCTTTCTTGGGTGAGGAAGTCCCTGCGGATCTTGCCGCTGGAGTTGCAAAGGGCGACTTGTATCCGCGCACAAAACTGCCAATGACCATTTTGCAAAAGAAGAAACCTATGGGCAAGCCTCTGGCACCAGCACGTCGATCCTCAGCCACTGTCCAAACACCCGATCTGAAGGGCTCCAAACCCATCGACTCTTTCTTCAAGCCAAGACGCACACCTTTGGCCGAACTCGATCCCAACTGCTTTACACCATCGCCAAGCCAACGTGCACTGCTCGAACAACAGCAGAACAACAGTGGCTGGGCAGCAGTGCCAGCCCCATTATCACGGTTACAGTCGTCGTCTACACTTCCCGGCACCGCACCTCATCCTGCAAGAAGAGCAATTTCGGACCCAAGCGGTGGGAGACGATCTGCGCCAAATCCTTCTAAGAGACAGAGACTGTGCTCTGATCTTCCATACGACACACCTGCCGCAGGTTCGGGTGTCGTACGAAGTCATTTTTTCGCATCTGCAGCACCGGAGCCTAGTCCTTCGCTTCGTCCAAATAAGAACGGTCGCAGAAGTACGACTCAAGACTTTGAGTTATATTCGGACGACTCACTGCACGAAGCTATGGCAGAGGTCGCTGATCTGGAGGATGTTGCGTCGCAGCGCAAGAAGAAGCTGCGGATCTTCTCAGACATCGTCGAGGTCACCACCGAGTCACAATCGACTGCTACCACGAGAGGTAGTACAGACCAGTCGCAAGAGACAAGGGGTACGCTCACACCAGCTTCCTCATGCGGCAGTCCAGTACATGAGACAGTTTTCAGTGCGGCTATTACCTCTCAGATGGACGAACTGCGAAGCCGATTCACTTACAAGGCAGCACCAACCTTTTCAACACAACCTCCACATGCTGCAAAGCCCGCTGCAAAGACCGCTTCACACAGACGCAACACTGAAGCATGGATGCCCTCGCCACCTCGCCTTGATTCGGCTACAAAGGGTAGTGTAGACACATTGCGTTGTGCTACTCCACCAGCTCCGAATGATGAGCCAGAAATCGATGACTCCGCCTGGGCGAAAATGGCAGCCGAAGTAGTCGTGGCTGCCAGCTCACCCCCGCCAATGACACCTAACAAGAGGAGACGATCCTCATTAAAGGGTAGCGAAGACCTTCTTGTACCCGACAGCGAGGCCGAGAGTGAATGTTCGCCGCGTAAACCAATGTTTAGCCTCGCACGATTTGCTTTTGCTGGTTGAAGCGCGCGGCAGTATGTCGTTGATCATATTTCTACAGCGAGCGAATCATTTGAAACCACGATGATGGCGTTTGGGTCCTACCTCATCACATTTTGAGCAGGGAGGCATGTATAACGAAAGCACTGAGCAGGCATGGCACTTCGGCGTCTTTAGAGTATATATTCATTTTGTAGTATACGTTCAATACCCATTTGGCTACATTTTAGCCTGCGATTTCGCAATGCAGGCCATCTCAAACGCACCACGCGAAGTACGAGAGTAAAAGCGAACACTTCTACCCCTGAACATTCGCAGGCGTGGGAACAAAGGGGCTTTGGGCCTAGTCAAGTGTCGTGTATTGTACTAGGTGGCTTTGTCCCCATACCCGACGTCCGCATTCGGCATACCATCTCAGCACAAAGTATATAAACATCCTGCATGCCTTGTTTGAGCCACCCAATCCTTGGGCATTTCAAGTAACAAGACTATTGAAAGACTCCCACACTCATCTGGTCCTTATTTCACGGATACAGCCCAAACTGAACACAATGGCTCCAGGTCGCACTCAACCCAGCCGTTCAGCCAAAAAACACTAATAATTACAATGAGACACACCTTTCCAAGGTGGCCGAGGCGCCCCCACCAGCAGAGACAGGATCTGGAGGGAAACGTGCTGCCACAAAGAAGACGCCGATAAAGCCTGTGGCCAAAAAGCCTGCCCCTAAGAGGTCCGCGCCCAAGAAGCCTGTGACCAAGAAGCCCACCGCAAAGAAGAAGGCGACGACCAAGGAGAAGACGTCCAAGACTTCCGCAAAAACGAAAGAGACCAAAACGAACAAGGCCAACATCAGCAAGGTCAGAGAAGGTCGCGTCACTAAGACCAAGACTACCAAGAAAAAGGTTCCAACGCCCAGTCCAGAGCCAGAACCGGAATCAGAGTCGAGTCCAGAGCCAGAGACGAAGACGAAAACACCGACCCCCAAGAGTGTGCCTTCCAGCCCAACCACAAAGAAGGCTCCCACGCCCAAGACAAAGACTCCAACACCCAAGTCTGGGCACAAGAGCCCTCGCAAATCTCTAACTCCTAAGACAAGTCCAAAGGCCAAGGTCTCTGCTTCGCCTAAGCCTAAGAGTCCAATCAGGAAGAGGTAATAATCGTATCTTCTTGCTCTCTATTTGCTGACATACGGCAGTTCGACCTCACCGAAGAAGAAAGAAGGAACGCTCACAATTTGGAGTCTCGGAGAGGAGAACAAACGGAAAGCAGAAGCGGCAAAGACGAAGGCGAAGGAGGACCACGACGGATCAGTCCCGTAAACTTCCATCGGCGATGGGGCGGATTCGAAAGGTGGAACGGCAACTTTTTTTCTCTTCAATCATCGTAGCTGAATTATTCACCATTCTATAGTGCTTCAGAACATGTTGGAGAGTCTTTTCTCCAGTGTAGCTATGCGCTGGCCACACTGCCATAGGCCAAATTTGGTTGGCAGCGTACTTCAATGATGACACGAATATCGATATGATTGGCGACTGTGAAACGAGTGTGAAGTGGCTTCTTCGATCTTATCGCTCGTGCGTGATGAAGGAGGAATGGACATGCTGCAGCCAGGTACTTGCGACTACATCTGCGGCAAATGTAGCTCAGACTCGTTCTCCATGCATTGGGCGGCAGCTAGAGCCAGTTGAAAACGGCCGAAATCATCGATGGCACAGATCCAGGGCTGAGCCCGCAGGGACGGGTCAAATGTGCAGGCTTTGAATCCTGGGGCGCCAAGCGTTGAAGATTGCGAAGGATTCGTGGCGGTCAAGGAGCGCGCTGAAAGCAAGCGATGAGCCGCATACACGTAATTGCTTCAAAGGACAAGATCTAGAGGTTTTGTTGGATAAGGCGGACGAAGAATAGCGATAAAACGCAAGGCCTTGTGGTTGAATAGATGCTCATGAACTACTTTTAGCACGTTCAAGGCTGCGTAAGCATGAGTTGCGAAAGGAACCTCCGTCATCACAGATCACACCACGCCATGCGATGTGCATCAATCCTTCAGTTCCACTCCCGCTCCCACACTCACCCTTGCGACTCGATCGCTGAACCAGTGGGCCCTGAGTCAAGCATTGCGACACCTGAATCGATGGCTGCTGGTGATTCACCAACCGCCTGATCCGACGCGGGCTAGAGTTCGTCTTCAGAGTCAAGCGCAAGGGCCCGCTGGCCCGTCCAAGGTTTGCGACGACCACGACTGCGTCCGCCATCATGCCTCCCTAGAAGGATCACAGCCAGTCGCCGGCCGGCCCGAATGACTTTGCACCTTCCCCAGGCCCATCTTGACAGGCCAAGATGTGCCGCACGTGAAAACTGTGCAACGCGACACGCTCACCGTCCTCTACATGACAAACAACTGTCGATGGACATCATTCCGATCAAACGCACTGCATCGTCAGTCATCCGGCATCGCTACCATTGGCTTGGTGAGTCACTCGGGCATGAGTAGGCGATCGATCAGCGAATGTACGACATAATCCGGAATTGGCATGTTTCCAGAATAACCACTGTCAAGCCAAGTCCTGCAGGAAATTGCAGCCAACGCGAGCCCTCTTTGGTCCGAATAACGGTTGCCTCTGCTTTGCGCCGAATCCCACCACTCACGGCCCCTGCGCGGTGGCTGTCAAAGCGAATAAGGTTTTCTAAGTGCGGGTGTCGCGCAAATACCGCCCCAAGCCATGTGTAGCTGACACACCATATATCACTCGGTGACGGGAGCACAACCCGATCGGATTCACTCTTCACTGGCCTCACTTTCACCGCGCGAGGGAGTCTCAAAGGCCTCCGGCCTGCACTCCGACAATTCACTGATACTCGCTGCGTGACAGCGACAAACGCCATCCGAAACTATGGTCATCGACTATCAGTCGTGGATCTCGCTCTATGTTTGCCTGGTATTGTCCATGCTGCTCATCGTCGTCCGCCTCATATTGCGAAAGGTTCGAGGGCAGAAGTTCACCGGCGGCGACTACTGGTGCATCATCACCTTCGTCTTCATACTGACGAGGCTGATCGCGAACCATTACTTGCTGGTTTATGGCTCGACACGAAGTAAGCATCAGCTCTCCATGCGCGACTTGACATACTAACATTCTAACAGCCATGAAGACCGAAGCCGAGCGTAATCAATTGTTCAACGGTCAAAATGATGAGAAGCTGAGGCAAAGAGTGACCGGCAGCAAGCTCGTATTGTGCACGCGATCGGTCTTGATGTGCATGTAAGTGCAATCGGGCTGAATCTCGAGAAGTACGATTGACTGAATCCATGACAGATTGTGGAGCGCAAAGATGGCTGTTCTTGATCTGCTTGCACGACTGATCATGAAGCTCCCATTCGAGAGGAAGCTGTTGTATGGCTTCCGGGCAGTCTTGGTGATGACCTTTGTCCCAGCCGTTGTCACCGTCTTTTCCGGATGTCGGCCTTTCTCTCTATACTGGCAGATTCGTCCAGATCCTGGTGAATGGTATGATCACACTGAGGTTCTAACTTCTATCTTTGCCGTATCTGACCAGCACAGTGTTCAAGGCAACGAGTGGATCTTCACGTACGAGGTCTGCAATATCTTGACCGATGTTCTTCTTATGGCGGTCCCGTTGACCCTGATCATGTCCACCAAGATCGCTATCATGCAACGACTGCGGATCCTCCTGCTCTTTAGCATAGGAATATTCCTTATCAGCATCAGTATTATCCGAATTACGCAGGGAAAGAGCTCTATCAAGCAGTCTGCTCATACCTTATGGGCATCACTCGAGGTCCTCTTTGGTACTATCGTCGCAGTTACGCCAACGATCTACGCCCTCGCTCACAACATCCGCGAAGAGACGTCGTATGGAAAGAGCCACCTGTCTACGAAACACGCGGGTAGTCGTACATTCCCTGGCAGCGTTGTCGACGGCGACAAGTACACCGCGCGAATTTGGACGGAGCTGGACGACGGCGTGAGCAGGAGGGACGACACAAGTATCACCCAGATATTGGTCCACAAAGACACCACAGTCGAAACGTCACCGAAGTCATGATCCCCATAATTCCTCGCCGAGACAAGGAAACGTTTATGCAAGACGGTAATGAAAAACTTCTGATGACCTGTGCTTTGGATTTCTTCATATTCGCTCTTTCGAGTGCATCCATCAACTTACTGTAGCCCAGCCTCAGCCATGCTCGTCCATCCCACCAGAATCTAGCATCACGCTGGCGCCAATATCGACATATTCAAGGACTGCCGCACACATCTTGCCCACCTACATGATCTGATCTCCAAGCCCGTCCGTCAAAGCCTTGTTCTGTGGGGCAAAGATCAACGAATGAAGCATGGTTCTTCAGCGCCATTGTGCGCATGTTCGGAATTATCTTGCCCCTTTGTCAACATGAACGTTCTCGAGGTTCACTAACATGAATATTGTGAGCCAGAATCTACTTAAATCATGGCCGCCTGCTCTCGAACAGTGTCAGAATCACACAAAGTTCCTACTACTTATCTCATCGCGAAACAACGAAAGTTATGCTCGGACAACCACCCAAAAAGGTCGTTTGCCGCTGGCCCTTCGGTAGCCCACTCGCAGCTACGGACGAGGACTTCAAAGGATGCAAATTCACCTCTTGCATCCCATGCGATCCGGAAGATCGACTCCCACCGAAACCCGCTGTCACCAAGCCAAAGCGCGCACGCAAGTCAGAGGCGCAAAAGCTCATGGAGGAAGCTCAAGCATGGGATGCTGGACATCAGTGCCGTGACCAACATCGATTTCGGACTGGCTTCATTTCTCCAGGAAAGTACAACGAAACTCGATTGTGTCGCAATTCAGCGGGCTTGAAGCTGAACCGTGAGCGCCGCCTGCCCAAAATTACAGTTCCAAGGGGCACGAATTTCATTGAGGCAGTGATACTCGGTCGACCCGGATACCATACCCTCCATTCGCCACCATCATATGCTAAGGAGAAAAGAAAGGTTCAGAAGAGTGTGAGGAAGAAGACTAAAGCGAAGAAGATTCGCACTGTTGTGAAGAAGAAGGCGCCCGTGAAGGTGGATTCTAATTCTGGATCGGAGTTGGACTTGATCGGAGTCGGTTCTGATTCTGATTCTGATTCTGACTTTGTCGTGACGTGCGGCTAAATCAAAGGGACCCGAAAAGTCAACAGGATCTGAAAGTGCGATATATCTGCTGTCACGCTTCAGGCGTTGAACTTCTACTGTACAGAGCCTAACCCGCTTGTGCGGCTTGATGTATCTAATTACTTCTTCTCATCCGGCGGTGGCAGCATAACCACATACTCCCTCTCGCTACCCGCAAACTTCAAGATATCCTTGTCCCGCAATTCAAAGTACCGGTTTGCTTCAATGTCTTCGCCATTGAGCTCTGTGCCATTACTGCTCTCCAGATCGATGATATATGGTTTGACCTTTCCTCTCGTGCTTTTCACGCCAAACTCATCTTCCACGGTTTTCTGAATGTACCTGAATTGTATGACGGCGTGTTGACCGCTCGAGCTTGGGTGTTCTAGGACGTAGTCCACGACCTCCTGGGCGCGTCCTAGCAACCAGCAGCTCTTTTGCCATAGTTCGATCGTGTCCACCACGTCATCGCCTTTGAACACGAAGATGCGCCAGGGTTGAGATGGGGAGGGCTTGCGAGCCTCTGGCGGCTCGTTGTATTTGAGTGATATTTTGGTGCCCTCGACACGGTTGGCCGCCTTCGCCAATGCTCCTGTTGGCTTGAAGTTAGGCCTCTCCTTGTCGGGTGGCGCGCCACCATACTTCGACGGCGGCTGTGCAAAGTCGTCGAGGCCGCGGAATGATACTTCTTGAGAGGGCAGGGGCTGCTTGACGCGCTTGTGTGGAGACGCCGATCGTGAGCGGGACGTTGATCGAGTTTGTCGCGGTCGCTTCGGTGGTGGAGATGTTGATAGAGAGGGAGACCGAGTTCGGTGCTTGGAGGAGCGGATGGGGAGCGGATAGCGAGTGCGGCGTGCGTCCTTCGACCTGTCCCTACGCTTCCTTTCTTTCGATCTCGAGCGGTCTCTTCTGCTGTGTCGGTCCCTTGACCGATCTCGCCCCAACTCTCTGGTTGAGCGCTTGTCCTTGTCTCTCGACCGCTCTCTCCGCCTATCCTTGGAGCGGTCGCGCCGCCGGTCTCTCGAGCGACTCCTCTTTCCTCCCCGGGCTCGCCGTCTGTCGCGAGAGCGATCTCGCTTGCTGTCGTGTGATTTGTCACGCTTCTGTTCCCTGGATGCCTCCCGTGGTCTCCTATACGGCTCTGGGGAGGACTCTCGGTTGCTGGCGCGGGCGCTTGCTGTAGGCGGCACAGCATTGGGCTTGCGGTCTCTTGATAGGTCTCTTGGTCGGGACTCTCTCGATCTGCTTCTGCGCCGTCGATCGGGCACTAGAGATAGTTTCTTCCGTGCTTGCTCTGACCCGTTCTTCACGGACCTCTCGCGACTACGGCTACGGCTCCTGTTGCGCTGTGGTGTGCCATTCTTTCCTACCGCCAGCTGCTGCGTCAACAGCCTGCGCGCACTGAATGGGGACAAATCCTTCGCCATTTCTCAGCCTCCTTCTCCGGACGGACAAGGCGACATGCACAATATGTGATGCCAGGGAGCAGTGTCCAGACTCCGATCAGCTCGCGTGCGACAGTGAGCGAGGCTTGCCGTGGGGTCGTAATGGCTGCTGATGCACAACGCACGCCTGATCCAATTCAGAACTATACCCGACTATAGCATTATGCGCCGAGCCAACTTGTGCAGTCTCGCTCGTTATAGTTGTGTCAAAAGATTAGTTTGGCATCGACCGCAAAGAAGCGTTGACGGTGGTTTGAAAGTTCACCAAGAAAATCGCGGGTCCAAGCTCCATGCTCATGCACAAAACATCACCGGCGCTACTACTCCTCTCACTCCCACCATTCGCCCACGCCGCAATGAAATGTCTCGAATCGGCCCCAAAGCGCTTATGCGACGGTTCAACATCGCCTCCCCGCCATTCGGATATTCTGGCCCCTGTCAGCATGTGTGCCTACAGTCATGGAAAACGGCGTGGCTCTCCTAGTGCGACCCGAAACCTTGTGAAAGCGGAATTATGAACACGATAGACGCCCAGCACTTCATAGCATACCAATATACTCTGCTAGCAGCTCTGAGTACTCCTTGCATGCTATTCCCATACCTTCTTCCTCTGCTCCTGACGCGAATGATCTTTCGCGTCTTCTGTCGTTTCTGTCGCGTGTCCTGTCTCAATGCCTCCTATCCTGCTTAGCCCTTGAGCGCGAGAGCGCGCGCGCATGTCGCAATGAGTTCGAAGAGGATATTCTCTTGGTCCAAACGCCAGTCTGGCTCCGAAGTCTACTACCGGACCGGAGGCATCGTTCCCATCGACGCAAGCCCAGACTTGATCAGCCATGGCTTCGAGGCAAAGGTACGAGTCGACGATTCCAGAAACCTCAGTGCGCTGGCACGGCGCACTGACGTGGTTGCACAGAACGAGGCGAATTTGCGAGCGTTGTCAGAAGCACGTTCGGGGAATGTGCAGGAACATGCATGCAGCTGCGTTGTGGAGCTTCACGATTCGCTGACTCCCACGTATAGGTCACTCCAAATAGTGAGCGAAAGCGACCATCGGACCTCAAGATTGTTACAGACAATAAGCAAGTCGTACTGAATTCTCGATCGTCAACATACAATGTTGCCCTGGTCTCCGCGGCATCCAATCTTCAGGCAGTCTTCAATGACATATTGCGCTCTCCGGCGCCATTTGTAGCCACATGCCCACGTTCGGCCTCCGTACTAAAGCCTCTTCCTAGTCGACCGCGCTCTCTATCTTTACCCTCATCTCCGAAGCTACCAGTTGAGCTCCCTGGGTCCATACTTCAGGAGAACCAAGGATTTCCACCTTGCGCGACCACCGAGAATCCTGCGCTCGCTTGCCCCACAATTGAGAATACGCAAGGAACTACGCGATCTGCGCGAAAAGATTTTGAGGACCAGGAAGCCGTGCTTGATTTGCTCGACCTCTTTGCAGAACCACTCGCGCACGCTAGAAGTGTGCCCGATCTCGGCCGGCGAGACGGCGACATGAGATCTGTTCGGAGCGGGAATGCTCTCAACTCGACAGCATCTGTCAAGTCGAGCCCATCGAAATTACAACATAAAAAGTTACTGAGCGAGACAAGTTCGCGAAGACGTTCTAGAACCGATCTATTGACTTCTCCATCAGCCAGTGATCCTAAGCTCACTGCATTAGCAGACGGAAATGGGCCGGACAACTCTGGCAGGACACGAAACGCGCGTAAAGTGCTCCGACCGTCACCATTGATTCCAGAGGGACAGGCTATAGACGAGAGTCTTGAAAAGCGGGAGTTCCGCCGAAGCGTAAGTACCGTGTGTTTCTATGATGTTGTGTGTTTATTCGTCAAACGGACTTTTGCGCATAACGAAACAGTTTCACAACTTCTGTCTTTCCTACTTTCAACCTCGATAACACACGTAACGCCTGAGGTAGATGTCTCTTAAGTCCACTATTCACATGCATCCCACCGCTTGGGCGATATTTTCGGTGTCTGGTGCGGCGGTTCGTCAGCCTTAGGGTAGTAACAGTTTCAGAGACCTCTAAGCTCTTCCACGAATGGGGAAATGCGCGGACGTCCGAACTGAGCGATAACGAGCCTTGACTGAATTGCCGCGATTTCTTCCATCTGACGCAAATATTTCGCATCACAGCAAAGGGCTAATCAGAGATAGCTCGGTGCTGCTGTTACGCCTACCCCATACACTACACGCAGCAAACAGATCGAGGAACTGAAAGCCACTATCTCGAATCAAGATCACACGATATCAACATTGCAGAGCCAGTTCTCCAGTTTGAGAGCATCGCATGAGTCCCACATCGCAAGCCTCACGGACACCCATTTGGCGGAAGTCGCGTCGTTGAAGAATTACGCAAGAGTACTTGAGGATCAGCTTGCGCATCGGCCGAGCCTGCACCACGGTACGTAGTATCTTTCCCGTTTGACAGTCTCTATTGCGCTTCCCCACACGGTGACACGGCAGGCGCCAATTGGCTGGTCGAGATGTACACTGCATCGATATTGTGCGTTTGTACCTCTATGCAGCACTCAACTAACATTGCGTCAGCCTCGAGTAATAACCTTTTGTTTGTTCTTGACACGACCGAGCCACGAACACCAATTCACGAGAGCTCGCAGCCCGCGACTGAAAGTGGCTCTGCCACTTCTACGAAATCCTTCCGAAGTGCATTAGAGAAGCAATCGCAATCGCCTCAACGTCCCCGAAACAGCCCAGAGATGGAGAGTCTGAAGCGGAAATTGAGTACTACGCGTCGTCCAGAGACCACAAACCGCAATCTTCTTCCTGAGCTCAATCAATACAAGCAGAATAATGTTGCTCTTCAGTACGTAACTCTTGATAAGAAACCATCGGAAATTCCTCTATACTTTCCTGCGAGCACTTCTAGGCCTTACGTGCGGAGCAAAATCACGTTGCTGCCACGCCGCATCTTGGACACTTTCGAAACAATGCTGACTATGCCGACCTACGCAGGAAGCAGATCGAGTCGCTTATGGCAAAGCTTAATGAGTCCAAGAAGAACGAACGAGCATTGAAGACTTCCGCAGAAGAAGCGGAGCGACAATGTGAGGAGTGGCGAGAGAAAGCAGCGGAGGCAGACAAGATGACGAAGAGCGCCCAAAGCCTACAGAACACCATCGACCATCTTGAAAACCGTCTGGAGATTGCGAACATTGAGAAGCTCGACGCTCAAGAGCAGCTTTATAACGTCCAGTCAGCGAAGTCACCCTTTGAGCTTCCGAAACTTCAGGTACCACCAGGTGCGAGCAATGACGATTTCAAGGTATGCTACATCTGTTGAGAATGACATCTTCGTTCCTGTTCTTGTGGTGGGGTGTAGACTGATCATTATCTAGGCTGCGAAAAACACCCACCTAAGCATGAGCACAGTGTTTTCATCCGACTCCCCAGTCAGCCACGGCGACACGCAGGAGCTTTCGACCCTTGCTGCCTTCGTTGCACATATTGAGAGGTTGCAGGACCAAGTGCGACAGAAGGACGCGACGATTTCGGACCTCGAGGCAAATCGAGCACAACTACAGCAAAGACACGAACAACTTGAGCGCGATCAGCAGGCTTTGGGCTTACAGATGGGTATCCAGAATGAGCTTATGAGGAAGACTCGACAGTCGGACTCGCACATCGAACAGCTCCGAGCCGCTATTATAGAGCGAGAGACAATCATCGGCGAGAAAGAGAAGTCAATGCGCATACTTCAGAGACAGTTGGACCGTCACAAGCTCCTGCTTCAAGCTCAGATACGGAGGAATGCAACTATGACGCTGCATATTACTGTCGATCAGAGCACGCTTCCCGAACTCGGTACGTTGGCGAAGAGAGCTGACATCGACAAATGGGTTGAAGGTCTGCAGGACCGACTGAAGAAAGAGAAGACGATGTCGAACGTGGAACAATCGAATGACTCGAGGCAAACGACCTTGACCAACTTGCGCGACGAGATTGACTTCTATGTAAGAGAAATAATCTTGTATAAGCTGGACATTAGGGGCTACAAGAGCGACATCAAGAAACTCAAGAAGATCACCACTCAATTGAGCACGTATGGAAGCAGGGCCAGCGACCTCGGTTCCGATACATCGTCATTGAGGCCAGCTGGGACACCCAATCAAGCACGCTTCTCTCCGTTGAGCCCGGAGATTGGCTCTTCTGGTGTGCCGTCCCCCATTCTAGAAGGTCCAAGACATGGATTATCGACTGTAGATGTGCCACAACCAATTCCAGACGGCGAGCTTGGAGTGAAGTTGCCGACCAACAACCCCAACCCGAGCAGGGAGCGGGAAGATGTGCGACCGGACACGAGTCACAGTGCGAGTCATGCTGTCAAAATAGACATTGCAGGCGAAGCTGATTGCCTTCCTCATGAAGTCGCGTCAAGTCCTGTGGAGTGCTCGTTCGAGGAGAGGAGACCAACGGTATGTTTCTTTGGAGAGTACAGTCTCACAAGCATGATCTAACAAAGGCAGTCGCCATCGCCCGCTCTCATGAAGTTCAGCGATCTGCTGCACAACGTTCCCGAGATCAAACCACTACCATCATTGCGTCATGGCCGTAGTATGAGCGAGTCAATCCTACCTTCATTTGCAACGTCCAGTGCACGTGGCATGGCTCAAGCTTATGCTGCCACGGACCATCTAGCGTCGAGTCCTTCTAGTATTGATATCACGAGCATGGCAGGCCGAGGTCGCTCAGCCATAATCTCTGAAATGGGCAGATGCAAGATGACACCTGATCGTCCACCTCGACCACGCTATGGATTGTTCGAATCGCCCAGAGCAGACCGAGGGCCGCGTAATCCTCCGCGTACGGACATTCTTGCTGAAGCAATGAGGCATACTCAAGACCAAGAAGAAAACGTGCCGCAGCCTTCGATGTCCCGTCAAAATTCCAATGCATCGGCCGTTCGAGTTGTGCCTCCACACATGGCACGAGACATGCGAGATAGCATGGCGAGCTCGCCATCACCTATGCCACCATCATTTCTCCGGTCACGAGCGGGATCTGCTGGGTCATCCACGGCAAACAATACTACTGATGCTCCGCCAGAGCGGAAGTTGAGCACTGCATCGAGCTCAAGCGTACCTTTTGTCATTGGCATGGGCTCACCTCACAACCCCACCATTGTTCCACTTGCGGCAAGCATGCCTCTGACATCGTGCTCGATTACCAGGAATGCGCCGCTCAAGATATCGACATCACGAGTGGGTGTTGGTGGAACCATGGCATCTTGCATGCCAGTCACATCACCTGTCTCACCGACGAATACTTCTAGACTCGAACCCCCAACGAAGGTGGCGGCAACCAAACCAACACCTGTAGTATCTGCGACGCCCAGCCGCAAATTCAGCTTGTCAAGGAATCACGACGAGCAGGCACCCACACCGCCTCGGACACCGTCGCATTCACGTACCATCAGTGGAGGCAGTATTCGTACAGCAATTCGGCTACCCAGGACCAGAGACAAGGAGAAGGTAGCTCATAAGATGAGGAAGGATAGTATTGGCATGCCCCAGCCTCTGGGTAGTCCATTTGCGGTCAATATGTCTGCCTCGGAGTCTGCAGGTGTGTCAAGACCAATAGAGAGAGGCGACGGTGAGGGACTAGCATACTCGATTGGAGAAGCGATATAACAGCCAGGTTCACTCGGGAGTCTGGAATGAGGCAGATCGGGCTCAATGTTGAGCTGCACCGATTTGCATCAAATAGCGAAAATGGAGCATCAACTTCTCTACCACCTGGGGAAAGCGCGACGAAGTGATGTTGAGCTTCACGCTCCTACGTACCTGCCTGTCTTGCTAGCGTGACTCTTGCGAGTACCTTCCGGCTACACCTTGCCACAATTCCTCCAACAATATCCTCACAGCGCTCATCGGTGAATTGCTGCACGCGAAGATGGCCACATCCAATTTTGCCGCGTTGCTTGCGAATACCTCACCTTCCAGCCCGGTTACTACGTGGCCGCCTAGGGCCCGGTTCTTGGGCAGCACCTCGTCTTCCAGCACCGCTACTACACCAACATCCACTTCCGAGTCGAGATTCGGTAGCAGCTCAGCTGTAGATCCTGCTGCTACTGCAAAACCTGCTGTGACTGCGAAGCCGATCAAGGACTTGCGGACGCCAGACGACAGCATTCCGAGGTACGTCAGGCTGACTTTTAGGACTGCACTTACTGATGATGTTCCAGCTACAAAGGCTTCATCCAGGTCTCTGTCAGCACTGCAGCTCATCAGCAGACCTTTGATGTTCACGAATCACTGATCACCACTCGATCGCCCTTTTTCAAGAAGGCCATGACCGGCAACTGGAAGGAGGCACAGGAACGTGTGGTTAAGCTTCCTGACGACGAGCCCGTCATTTTCTAGCGTTACATCCATCATCTATACACCGGCGAGCTTGCTGTTCTGCCAGGTCACTTGACTGGAAACTTCTTTGAGACCGATGAGGCTGTCGACTTGATCAAGCTATACGTCCTTGCGAAAAAATTCCAGGATGCTGATGCAAAGAACATGATCATCCAGTATATGCTTCTCGTTTGCCAGCAGACGCGTTTGGGCCTTTTCTATGTTCCGGGAGTCAATGCAATCAGCCATGCCTATACAGGCACTCCTCCAGGCTCACCTATGCGTAGGCTCTTGGTCGATCTATATACGTATCGAGCGGTTGGACAAAGCATCAAATGAAGGAGACGTGGCCGACTGATTTCCTGGGTGAGCTTGCAATCAGCCTTCTGGATCGTCGAGTACTTCCCACAGACCCAACCAAGACTGGCGATGGTGCGACATATATGGAGGCTAAGGGCAAGGACGCTGTCTGAGTGCTTGAGACTCGCACTCGACAGAAGGGATGGAAGCATGGAGTTTCAGTTGATATGTCCTCATCTGGCGATTCCTGTGACAAAGGAGACAGGGAAGGACCACTGGAGGGTAGCTTGAACCATTATCACAACACCGCAAAAGTACCCAGCGCATTATCGATCTAATACGATCAGACAATTAAGCGTCAACATCTCAGACTGATGTCACGCCGGGTACTTTCCATTTTGCTTTCGATATAACGTTGTGTCTTTGCGCGCTACGTTGCCCCTCGCGCATTTGCGTGCAGTGCCTAATTACAACAGTGAAAGTTCTCAGAACCACACAACAGAGAGGCCTGGTCTGACCATCTCAGATGAGCCCTCGCAATCAACCTCTCGATATCGTTCTTGAAGCATTCAACCACAACTGCCAACAAACACCACCAGTCTCTTTGGTAGCTCCGTCGCTATAGCTCATCGCCACGTCCGCAGCAGGCCCCGAGAAACCCACATCTGCCCGCGTTTAGTTTTACTGCTGCCTCTACTCCAGCACACACGCGTGTTTGAAGATCTGCCCTTTCATACAACTCTAATGTGTTCAGCGGCACGTTCGCTGACCCGCATAAGAATGGTGCCACGGCTCATTATCAAATCGGTGGTCTTTTCGGCAGTCCCAAAGAGGCAGATATTGCGGCACCTAAAGGAGGATTTCACGGTTATTATGACGCATCTGCTGGGACTGTGTTCGGCCCAGCTTGCGTCGGCTCTTCAATCTCTCTAGAACTTACCGATGATACCCAGAAAGTCCTCGAATCAAGGTTGTAATCTGCCGCCGATCATTTCTGATTTTTGAGTGATTCCCACCCAATACGCACCTGCGCAATAGCGTCTATCAGGAATTGCCCTGTATATGCTTGATGTTACAACGTAACCTTAATTGTCTTCGGAGATAAGCTATTGGTTTCGTGTGTAGTTCCTCTCTGATCAAAAAATCCTTTCACTGAAACTGGGCAGCGAGGATTTAAGATACCTCAATCCATCCCGCAAAGTAGATTGCCCGGGTTGAAACCTCGAATGCTTTTCATGGGCAGTTTACGGAATATTCACTAATCAAGACGTTCGTCCGCTAAAGTGTGGAGGCACGAAGTCTAGAGATAATAGTTCGCTCTACGTGGAATCTGGCTACAAAAACAAGAAATGTAACTTTTGGCCTAAAAGGTCGAGTAAG